>PVHY01006610.1:0-73204 GCA_004024945.1 Uropsilus gracilis | reverse complement strand
CGTTCTGGAGTCTAACAATGAACGAATGGGAGGAAAGCAAGGACCAGGCTTCTCCAGAGCTCCTAGACATGGGCAGAATTTTACTCTTGACGAAGAAGGCAACTGAAGTCACCAAAGGACTTCAGGCTTTCCAACGAGGAGGGTTGCCACTGTATTCTGAAGCCCTCTCGGAAGCTCCTGGCAAGAGACGTGGAGAAGGAGGTGTGTGTGAGGAAGAGGAGCCCGGTGGGAGGATTCATGCAAACACTTGGAGACTTGGGAACAGGGTGTGGCGGTGAGTTGACTGTCCCCAGGGATCTGACTGGGCTACTAAATGTGCGGCTGTGCCACGCACAGGGTGGGGGAACCTTGGGTACAGAACGACCCAGGCCTTTCCTGGACTCTTAGGACAAAGCAGTGCCCACTCTCATCATCATCCCCCCCCCCCACTGGTGCATGACTTTATGTTGCAGTTCCTCTGTCTTCCTCTGCTCCGGCTCAGAGCACCTCAGCCACTCAGATCCTCTTTCTTCCCTTGAAGAAGTCAAAGTCTTTGCCTCATGATATTTCCACATTCAGGACCTCAACACAGGATATTTTTTGCTCCACATGGGTTCTTCGTAAGTGAAGTCCCAATTTAGATGACACTTCCAGAGGACTTCCCTGACCACCAAAACAGAGACCATCTTGTCGTCCCTCAAGGCCTATGCTTTTCCTTACTGTTTAATCTGTAATGTCTTCCCACGTTTACTTGCAGTTTCTGTGTCTGCAGTCTCGGGTGTCATGAGCTACGTTCACTCTGTTTATCACTGTATGTTCAATTTCTAGCAAAGAGACGGTTATCAATAGTAACTACAAATATATGAAGATACCAAAAAAAACTGATCCTAAGAGCCATCGTAGTGGCCAATATTCCCTAATCAGGAAACACGTTCTCATCTGATAAAGATGCATCTCTAGCTTTGTTCAGTTGTGGTTCCCAGCGAAGACTTCAACAAAATGGAGGGTGCAGACATTTCTTGCTATGTCTTGAAGATACACATACATAGAATAAATGTATTTGAAGTTGTGGCCACTGTTGAATGCCCGCTGGTGTCTTCACTCAGCCTCAACAGGCTGAGAATGTCTCCACAGGTTCCTTTCTTAAATACATCAAATGCACTTTATTTATCTGTGAGTTTTATCACCCAATTTAAGCCCAGAGGTCAGAAATGGCTTACCCACTGCATCTCCTGACCCTCCCGCACATGTGAAGAAGGGATTATGGCTCCTGCAGGCAGAGCCGTCCCTATGGCATTGCATTGGGTCTCTAATGCCAATTCTGGAAATGGAATGTCCACTATCTCAATTACCTCAGAACCAAACTGTTCTTGTCAATGATATTTTACCAGAAACTATCACAATTTCAATACTCAATAATCCTTAGTATTAACTTCTACTTCCAAATTTTTTTCTGAAGACCTAAGTGAAAGAATGGAAAAATATGCCTTCACTGTAGCACCCTTATAATGACAAAAAGCAGTACTATAAACAATTTAACTATTCAAATAGGTAAAATGAATGATTCTGATTCACAGAAGTAAAATATGGTTCATCCATATATGCACATTTTTAACATATAGGGACTGTCTTAATCACAAAACTGTTAAGTGTTTTCCTCTACTTTGTGTGATTTATAGAATAAAAGTTTGAAAATTACATATATAGTTATGTATCATTTTGCATATAAATTATTAAATGGCACATAATTATAGGTAATACATATTTCTACATTCTGATTATCTTCACAATATCTTTAATTAATGTTTTTATCTTATGTGAGTCACAGGGTCACATGCACTTGAAGAAACAATACACAAGACACAGTATATTCTCTGCAGAACTGTCCCCAACCTGAGCTGGCATCTTGGAAAACTGTGCCATAGTGCTAACACCGGTGTTTTCACATAGACACAAGCGTGTCCTTCGCTGCTTCACGCCTATCACCTGATCACATCACACTCACTTCCTTCTCACTCCCACCCCTTTCGCTTATCATTTATCTCACCCAAAAACCTGTTTCCCATGTCCAAAGTTTTGTCACCCTGAAGATGATAAAAAACAAACAAACAAACAAACAAACAAACAAACAAAAACTGTCAGCGGTTGAGACAAGAAAGCAAAGTGGGTGGAGCACAAAGGTCGATGGTGGAGGCCGATGGTGCAGGGCTCCGGGTCCCTTGATGGAGGGTGACATCTATCCGAGGAGGCGTCAGCCCCAGTCTCTGAATCACACACAGTGTTAGACATCAACATGACTAAAAAAGTAGTAATAAATTAAAAAAGAAAATGTTAAAAGGAGAAAATTTACCCCAAAAGTGAATGCTGGCATCATGGTAGATGGGCGTGGCGGGGCAGGAAAAGAATTGTAAAGAGCTGGCACAGGCTTGCGAGAAAGGACAAAGTCAAAGATTTCGTCAAAGACACAGTCAAAGACTGCGGGTTATCAGAAGCATGGCGGTAGCAACTTTAAGGTAAATTACTAGGCCTTTTACAGGGTCTAGGCCAGAGGGAAAAAGGTGGCCAAGAGAATGTTTTATGACTAATTAACCAGGGAAGACTAATGGCTAAGGTACAATAAAATTGGGTAAAGCATTAGTTCCTGTGAGATAATGGCAGGCAAGGGTTTACCCATACATTTTTTGGTAACTCCTAAGGAATGTTCTTTAAGGTAAACATTGGAGGAATGGAGAAGCTGTTCTCTGCTCTCTGGACATCCATTATGTCAGTCCTGTCTTCAGTGTTCTGAAGCCAGATAGGATAGCAGTGAAATGAAGTGTTCCTTGTTTCACAGCATAAGTCCAGTCCAGTCTCAGATGGCAGCCTCTGCTAAAGAATAGTCCAGAGCCCATTTGCAAAAGATGATGCAGTAAAGGCCCCACAAGGAGTAAAGGTCTGTGAAGGCTCCAGAGTGACCCCAGGAAGACTACAGAGATAGCAGAAACTCACATCTTGCAGACACGGTCTCCAGACGAAGAAGATTTGTGAGACTCTCTTAGTCCCCCAGACTTGTCAGATAAAACTGGATATTTTCCCCATTTTGTATTCACATTTTCCTTTAGAAATAGGGAAATGGGGGACAAGGGGGTCTGGAAACACCATCAGATAGAAAGAAGAGTGAAGAGAATGGAGATGGTCAACGTTGAGGTAAGGAAAGGGGAGGGCAATCTGTCTTACTGGAAGGCAGATTCTACACAATAGAGTCTGTAGTTTCTGAGTCAAGGTCAGAAAAGCATCTAGAAAAGCCTCCTTTTTAACAAACCAGGTGTAACAAATACAACACGCTGAAATCTGCTCGTTGCTTTATTCATTGTTTTCAGGGCTCACACATTTTGGGATGGCTGGTTGATAAGCCAGGGAAGAGGGGAGGGTATAATCTTCGTTCTCGCTTTGTCCTGCCGCTGGCTGTCACACCAAATGGGAGAGGGCCTCCTGAAAAGGAAAAGGGCAAAAGTCAAAATAAAAGCAGTTTACGCATGTGACTAGTCTGTTTCCAAAAACACTCTTAGCATCTACTCAGCCACTATTTTATTGGCAAGAAGCCTAGGCTGGGAGTAACTCAGTTCCGTGCAAAATGGCAACTGATAAAGTAGAAAGCAGGTGTCATTCATTGATTCCTGTTGGAGTGTCGTCATCGCACTTACTTAGAGATTCAGGACATGTGACTTTATAAAGTACAGTCAGTTGGGGAAAAACACCTTCCCAGGTCAGAATGGGATGAGACGGGAATAAAGTGGGAAGGGGAGGTGTTCAGGGTGGTGAAACCCTGCCCTTCAGCAGAGTAGCCCCCAAGCTAGAGTTACCAGCAGTTTCTTCACAGCTTCAGAGGCCTCTGGTCCCAGCTCATCGACACACTTCCTCAGTCCCTCCACAAGATGCTCAACAGAAATGCCCAGCGTTTTCAATAGTTGTTTCAGAGGATCCATGAAAGAGAGAACACTGCCCACAGGTAAGACATCGTTGACGGGATCTGGCAACTTGGGGAGAAAGAACGCAGCAGCTGTAGGACAAAAAAGAAGCCAGGTGAAATGGCACGTGTTGCTTCTGCATGACATCAGCGCCTTTCACTCTGCCCATGAGTGGCATCTTCCAGCCCCACTCCTTGTACTTTCTCATGACAACTGCTGCCTCAGGGACTTTGCACTGCTGTTCAATTCTCCCTAGCACTGGCCCATCCCACAGCTATCTATCTTGTACTCACATTACTTTATCCCTTTTCAAATGCACTTTTCAGAGAGCTACTGCCAGTTCCCCTCTTTATTTCTTTCTTGCAGCTACCATATATATATATATATATATATATATAGATGTATATATATTTTGGCTTTCATCTGTTTTAGAGAACATTCTAGAGAATGTAGGCTCCATGAAGACAAGGAATCTACACTTGTTATTCTACCCCCTGCCTGGGACAGATCCTGGTGTGTGGCGCCCCACAGATACTAAGGATTGACCTGGAGGGATGTGCTTTGCAAGTAGTTATCTCCACAGCTCATGATTTCATTGTCATAATGAAGCTCGGCCTGGGGACATGGATGGACCCAACCACAATCCTGGACACTTCTTCAACCCACTCAACTCCAGGTGACAAACATGAGTCACTGAGTGCTGACTCTGCCAGCTGGTGTCGCAATGGAGATAAGACAAGGATACAACTAGAGAACGTCAGCTGTAGCACACGATGAAGATCTGTGCATGCCACAGCGCAACACAGGTTGGGCGTCATGACGGACACAGCTGGATGGGAACACATGGATGACTAATCCAAGTGTGGGGTGACATTGCCGGAATCTTCCCAGAAAGCTACTGCTGGAGACATGTCTGAGGCAACGACTGGGGTCATAAAGAAGCGTTCAAGAGGGGAAGAGCTTTTAAAAAGAAAAAAAAAAAGATGAGCAAAGACACTGACATGTTAACATGGAAGTGCATACACTGGGTGGCGATCCGTTGGCCCAGGCTGTCTGGAGCACAGACTTCCAGCAGCATAAGCTAAGGGGATACCAGGGAGCTCAGGCTGCAGAATCCAGGCGAGGTCAGACTTTTCAGTCTTGATGCCATACTAAAGAGATTTTGGTTTTCCCCTGAGGGGGGCAGTGGGGCGCTGTCGTGCTGTAATGTTGGACATGTGCATTTTAATCTTTGGCTTCGGACAGATGACATAGAGAACTCCAAGGGGAAGAAGAGAGAATGAAAGAAATATGTATGATGTGCACTTTTACCAAAAAAAAAACACAAACAAAAAACAAAAAAGCATATTGTCAGGAAATAGAAGCTTTTGCATATTCTTCTTGGTTCTTTTGGTGGATCTAATAAATTGACAAGAGAAAGATGAACAGACTATAACAGACTTAACTTTGTGTGTGCAGGCCCCATATTCATGAATAACGCAGGTCCTAGTAAGTGAATAAAGCAATCAGTACATATTTGACATAAAGAAATAAAAAAAAAGTGTTGTGATGAACGAACAAGACAAAACCCTTAAGCTTGGGTCTTATTAGCAAACAACTATTGAGCGTGTGTTTACAAAGCTTTCTCTACCCTGACACCCTATCTCTAGAGATCACGTTCAGAGAGAGCACCTGGAACACATGGAAGCACATGGAAGCACATGGAAGGTTGTTTTCAGGGTGGAAAGAAACGTCGGCTGGTTCTACCGGGATTGACCATTTAATTCAAATAATCCATCAACACGCCAAGTAGGCATGTTTGGTGCTGAGAAGGCTGCACTCACAATTTATTTCTCGTGTTCTTAGCACGTGTGCACCCACGAACACACACAATGGATACACATGCGCATGAGCATGTGCTGAAGAACACACATCCTCCTGAAGGCTAAGACCTCGCTATAGTTCATTTCTGGAATTCTTTTCATCTCCCTATTCAAGTCTTTCAAATGGAACCTATGCATCCGCTTCTCTTTATTTTTTACCACTTACTTTCTCTCCCAAATCCTTCCCCAGTGGGGAAATATTTATTTCTGTCTACCCTATCTTCCTGCTGCCAACTCTGTTCATAGATATTTGTCCTGGGATGTGCAGGAACAATCAAGCATTAAAAATTGTGACATCACAAATTTTGCCAAAGGTTCACTAAAAATCACAGGTCAAACTGACGATGTAGGTGTGGGCAACGCCTCATTCCTTCCTCCTTTGCACTTCAAATGCTTTGGAGAAAGTCTTCTCTGCATGTACTTATATATTCCTGGGAGCAAGACCCTCTACATTGTCTGTTCTTTATATGAGCAATGGCCAGCACGACGACTTGGTAGAGGTGCCCTCTGTCTACTCCCGATACTTACAAAGACTCCCTCCTCCCCTAAGACTGGACCTGTCCCCACTTTCCTCCACGAAGAGAGTTCGACATCCTCCTTGGAGACTGACCTGGGCCCCCTCAGACTTCCCAAGAAGGTGGACATACTTTGTGCCCCCTCTGAGGGGCCAGTAGCGTCTCGAGAACAACAAGAATGTCTGATTTACGTCTGACAGGGCTTTATGTTTCAGGGCTTATGCATTGGCCCATGTTCCATAGCACAGTAAATAACCATTGTTACCCCTTGATAAGTGCAACTATATCCCAACCGAACCATTTTGGCAGCCAGGCTGGTTAGAAATCAGACGCCATCTAAGTGAGGCATGGTGGTGCGTGCCTGTAAGCAGCAGCCTAGGAAGCCACAGCCGGGGCCAGGGATTGTGGTTCGAGTCCCGCCTGGGGCCCATAGCGAGACCTAGTTCCAAAACAATATAGCTGGGCGTGGTGGTGCGCGCCTGTCATCCCAGCTACGTGGGAGGCTGAGGCTGGGGATGGCTTGAGTCTGTAGGTACCCCGGGCAACGAGAGCCTGCGTTTCCACAGCCAAAAATAGCGAGACCTGGTCTAAAAACAAGGAGAAAGAAAAAGAAAGACACCATCTGGTTTAGCAGCATAAAAGAAACAAGCAAAATTGAGACTGAAAGTTTAGCAAGAGAAGAGAACGATGGCGGCCAGGGGGCCAGTGTCCTGCAGTGAAACACGCTTTGCCGAGGTCAGTGGGAGTTGGTCAACCACTCCTCAGAGGCACTGAAGCCTCTTTTCTTTGGTTGGGCTTGAAGGTCAGGGCTGAGGAAAGGATCCCAAATCCCTTTCACTCTTACAGTCGGGGGCTTCTAAAGCTCCCTGGGTGCCGAGGCTGACTAGCTGGGCTTCCGGAACAGAAGCAGAGACATCACCTTCCTGCCAAGCTACTTACCAGAGTAAGTGCAAAGGACGAGGGTCGCCAGCAGCGGGAAGACAGTGGCCAGTTTCATGCTGGGTCGCCCGGGGTATTCAGCTGAGTTAAAAACGGACCTGGAAAACCCAGTGACCTCCCCAAGGTGACGGTGCCGTGCTGTGCCTGGTGTGGCTGTGGCTTTTACGCACACGTGTATTTATGTCCCTGCTGGGGGCTGACCTGGGTCATGAGACCCGGTGAAGAGGCCTAAGAAGGTCACGGTTCCTCGCTAAACAAGCTGGAGGTTCTCACACTCGTCCTCAGGTTCCCACGAGAAAAATGTCCTCGCTGAAAGCCCTCTCGAGGACCTGTGCGACTTCCTGCACACCACTGCCAGTGGAAGGCAAAGCTCTAAGAGTCCTTCTAGAACAATGGGGAGGAGTGCAGGTTTTCTGCTAAGGAATGTACGTCTGTCGCTTCCTCCAGCTCTCTGTGCTCAGAGCCGCCCCTTACCGAGAGATGCCCAACTCGCCGAGACTTCCGCAAGCCTGACTGGCTCCCAGACAGAGTAAGACTTTCAATCGAAGGGCTCTTACAAGCCTGAAATGCAGCATTGGGTCCGACTGTGATCTGCAGTTGGATTCAACAGCATTGCCATGGTCAAGAATGGGGCCATTGATAGCCTGGCCCTACGGTGTGTGACCCTGAGGGGAACCCTTTGTCCCAAGACCCTGCCTAGAGCTTGACTCACCAGGGCAGGAGCGCAGAGCCGTTCTGCTCGCCCAGGCCCAAGCGGCCCCAGGAAGGGGCCACCGTCAGCCGCAGCCCAGGGCTGGGTAGGCCATTGCCTGGAGCCAGGGCTCAGCCTGGCCTTGGACTTGGAAGCACAAGCTTGAGACACCTGGCGCCCCACGTGCCAGCCAGAGGGGACAGAAACTTGCAGGAGAGAAGCCGGGCGCAGGGCCCAGGGGGGACCAGTGCCGGTGAGGACTCCTGGCAAATGATGCTGCTGGCTCCCGCCTCCCCATCACTACTGAAGGACTCGGGGTCTTCAAGAAACCATGCAGGGAAGGGCCCCTGGGTGGGGGCGCTGGAGCGTGTGCAGGTGGCACGAGAACTTAATAAAGTCATAGACAGAGGAGATGGCTGCGCCAAGCCACGAGGAAGTCTCAATGTGTCCCCTGTCACTCATTCTATCAACGGCTGCATTGCAACTGCGTTGCTTCGTTTGTCTGCTGCTTTGCACGTTACGTGCCGTGGGTCATCTCCGACCCTACGCATCCTCGACCACGCCACTTGCACCGCTCTCTGCCAGCAACAGCTTCTATTCCACAGAGCCAGGGTGCCGAAGTGCCCACCCTCCAAGGACCAAGACCACGCTGAGCTCGCAGCGCCCTTGATTCCTATGCTCCGATCTCTTTGTGGGGGCCTGAGCCACTTCAAGACTGGGGGTGCTTGTCATTCGCCACTTTGCCTTCAGATCCTTTCTCCGCGTTCCCCTCCTGTGCTCCGGACCACGAAGGTGACTGTTCCAAGCTGTGGCTTCCAGACGCCCTTGCCTGATGTCCGGAGACATCCTGGACAGTGACTGTACTTTCTTCAAGGCTCCAGCTGCTTCCAGAAAGTTCCTCCATCTGTGGCCCCACCCAGGTGGGCCGGCCCACTGCTGTTCCAGCTTCTAGTGCACGGCCCAGCTCTGGCACTAGCTGCTCACCCGGAACCTCTGGGCCGAGAAACAGCAATCGTTTCCAAATTTTCTAATCTCAGGATTGACTCACACCTCCCCCGGCGGCTGCAATTGCAGTTCCCGCACCTTGCAAATTACCCTCTGAGTTAAAGTCTTTCCATTTCATCAACTGCTGTGGCTTTGATTCTCTGCTTGGACTCTAACACAGCATCTTAAATGTTGTAGAGCTTTGGGTGGAAGCAGAGCTCTCCATTTTCAAGGCAGCGCTGGTGCTGATGAGCCAAGTTCTAAGAGTATGAGGAAGAGAGTCAAGCCCCCCCTCCTCCCCGAGAGAAGCGCAACGCTACACACAAGGTGATGCTGCCTCCTTCCACAGTCTGAAGATACCAAGTTGGTCTGTGGTCCCAGAGGGCATTTCTTTCCCAGAAGCCCCTCAGACCGGCCCCAACAGACCGCTGATGGGCCTGTTCACTCATCTGCCACAGGCGCAGGCTTGGCCAAAGCCCAGTAGCAGAAACAGGAGATTTACATGAAGACTGCCGTCTGCTCCTCACAAAACATACTTACACATACATGAACAACAATTGTTACCAGAACATGAATCACACACAGAACAAAAGAGCCTATCGTTCTCGCTCATTCATTGGACAGATTTTTAGTCAACATCTGTCATGGGCCAGGCACGGTATCAAACACGTAGACGAGAGCAATAAACCAGACTAGAAGATCTCTTATCTATGTGGAGTTGGCAACGTAATAGAATAAGCAGACAGTAAAGAAATCAACAAAGAAAAAGACCAGTGGCGTGAAGTGGACTAGTGCTCTGAAGAAGCGAAGAAGTGGCTTGGAGATCGGATCACACTTACAGAGAGACTTGACCTTGGCCACTTTCCTGCTCCCCATGATCTGAGCCACGTGTTAATCAACTTCTCGTTCCATATCTTTGCCAGTTTAACATTTGGGGTCTTGATGATCCTGGAGGGACCACCTCTCCCAGGGTTGGCTGATTCTTAGAGACGGTGAATTGCTCACCTGGGAGTGGACCTTTCGCATGCAAACTGCCCACTCTGGAGGAGTCCACACTACCAACCTCCTCCTCGAAGGAACTCTGGACAGTCTGGGCCACGACCTCCCTACGGCAGTCACCCAGGTGCGGACAACTGGAGACAAAACCTCTACTCCAGAGTCCACTGACGTTACTCAGACCTGGCTATCCTAAACCAGCTTACCCTGCCTCACCCACTGCTTCCCAAAGGAGCCACAATAAAGGCTCTTGCCCGTCCACTTCTTAACCCTCCTGACAAACCTTCCATTGTACACCTGTCTTTTCGTTTAGCAAATGGCCTTCCCATGCAAGGTCGCCTCCTGATATGTTGATCGAAGAAATAGTCATCTTGCTGTTTTTGAGATCAGGTCTCGCTATTTTTGCCTGTGGAACCACAGGCTCATGTTGCCCGGGGTACCACAGACTCAAGCGATCCCCAGCCTCAGCTTCCCGGGAGCTGGGATTACAGGCGTGTGCCACCACACCCAGCAATTTTTTTGAGACTAGGTCTTGCTATGCTGTCCCAGATGGGACTTGAACCACAGTCCCCAGTCCCAGGCACGCTCCGTAGGCTGTCACTTACAGGCATGCACCACCGTGCCTGGCTTAACTGTGACCTTCTTTCTCCTGACTAAGCTGTAGACAACTTGGTGGGATGGGGTAGGAGGGTTGGGAACGGGGTGTCTTGTATGTGTCTGGATTCGATCACAGAACCCTGAATGCTTGATAATGTTATTAGAAACACCAATCAGGGTCAGACCCTAAACTTCACATATGGTATCCATTTCATCCTCACAAAAGTCCTGATGACAAAGTTTTTAATTGATTTTGTAAAGGAGAAGTCTGGAACTGGAAGCAACAAATTAATGGCCAGGATCACTCAGACAATAAATAGGGAGACCAGAGTTTAGTTCTTTCTTTTTTTGATTTTGATTTCTTTATCTTTAAAATAATTAATAAGCATTTCCAGTAGGGATAAAAAGAAATGAAATAGAAAAGGAAGTGAATGTGCTTCCACAGTTATTTCAAATGTGCTTTTAGAATAGATTTTTGTAGGCCGGGCACGGTGGCTCGTGCTTGTAAGCTTCAGCCTATGAAGCGACCGGGGCTAGGGATAGCAGTTTGAGTCCCGCCTGGGGCACGTAGCGAGACCTAATCCCAAAAAAACAGCTGGGCGTGGTGGCGCGCGCCTGTCATCCCAGCTACCTGGGAAGCTGAGGCTGGGGATGGCTTGAGTCTGTGGTACCCCGGGCAATGAGAGCCTGCGGTTCCACGGGCAAAAATAGCAACACCTAGTCTCAAAAAAAAAGAATAGATTTTTGTGGAGGTTACATTTACAATGGGGGGTGGAAATGCATCCGGCTAGTCAAGCATTTACTGAGGATGTTTGACATATTCAGCTCTATGTGGATTTCAGGAATACAGAAGCAGAACAAGCATGGCTCTTGTCATTTTTTCCCCTCTCTTCAAGAGGAATGACAGTTATAAGAAACCAGCTGAATGTAGATGCAAAACACCGATCAGGAAAATGAACCAGCCTGAAATTTCATCTAACACTGTCTGCTGACAAGGAAAGAGTCATTACAAGCCACATGAGAAACATCAAACTAAAGGTTGTTATTTCCTTCTTCTACCTGCTGCAAATGGAATGGTCAAGTGTGGCCTCTACTTAAGTCTCCAGAAGAGGAAGTCTTCAAAATTTTGTCTTTAAAACCACAGCATATGAAATACAATCAATCACCACAGTTCATTATATCAACCTCAGAAAGCCCAGAGAAAAGCAAAAATCCAATCTCAGTCCAGCTGCTTCCATATTGATCGAATCCTATTTAGTGGGAATTAGGCCCCTGCTAGGTGAGGCTACTGCAGGAAATGTGGCACCTGGAAATGGCACGTAAATCGTGAGAAAAGAAAGAAAAACCAGAAGAGCAACAGGAAGATAAATGATCAGTGCAGGCTTGACTTTCTGATGAAGACTACATGAGTTCAAGTGATTCTTGAATTCAAAGCACTGACTCATCAAAGAAGAGACAGAACTACAATCTACGATGTGTGTTTCCTAAAACAAATGTAGACAGTTGGGTGGGCTCAAGGACAGTGTTTCTCTCAGCTTTTTCCTTTGTGTCTGACCATGGCAGACTTCAAACAAGTTCTCAGTTTACAGCCAAACCATCAGTGAGTTGTGTTAGATGAGTTAGATGGGAAGGTGAGGCTCCACATGCCCAAGTGAGATTACTGCTCTTATGTGGCAAGACTTGATGAGCTGTGAGAAATACGGTTTCCTGAGCAGAGAAAATCTGGTCAAGTGGCTGTAAAGTTGACTAACATAAAGTGAGGCAGAAAGGCACGCCAGCTGCCAGGAGCCAGAGGACCACAGACTCTGTTCACGATGCCTCCTGCATGCACAGCTAATGCCAGTGTCTCTCCAAGGGATCAGGGTCGCATCTGCAGTGCCTATGTCCTCAAGAATGTCAAGCCTCTCAGAGAATAGCTCTTCTGTGTCTAGCAGGCATCCACAATCCTGTCCTAAATCCTGCCTGTCAATTGCTCTTGTAGGGGAATGACTTTGCCATGGTATTCTGGAAGTCTCTGGTGAGACTTCCAGAATAGGAAAGGGTTCAACACTGAATCGTAGGAACACTTCAAGATCCTCTCAGCGCACAAGAAGATAGGAGGCCTGGAGGATCTGCCACAAGACCTTCTCCCCCTCACTTTCCTATCCTCCTGGGAGGCTCTCATAACCTTTCTCGCTTTCTCCCAGGTTCTACTAGCATGGCGCTTTCTGCCCTACCTTCCTCAACAGAGTGGCAGAATATAAAGCCAAAATCTCTTAGCTACAGTCTAGAATCAGTTCCTCAACAACAGGGTACCCCATAACCCACAGTGATGTCACTTGGCTTCTTCTGTTTCAGTGTCACCTTTTTGATACATAGCACAAAGGTGATGGTGAACTAAGCCTCTTGAATTATTCTTCTCTTCGCTGTCTAGGCAAACCATAAACTGTCTAAATCAAAAAGTGGCTCAGTTTATCCTCAGCGGTTCAATCAGTGAAGGCCTTGGCCTTGCCTTGCATGTGTGAACTCGATACGCTTCCAATAAATAGCCAAAGTGCTCGTTCACAGGTGTGGCACAAAAATAACATTAACAGCTCACAGTGCACTTTGCCAAGTTACAGGTCTTCACTTAGCACCTCCAGTACAAAGCATTTCCTCATTTCCAGCTGTTTGCACTATGACTCTTGAGCCATAGAACAGGGTAGGGCCTACTCTTCCACTAAGTCACTAGACACTTGGGAAGCCTCGGGCAGATGGGCCAAGCCAATGACGCTTGCCTACAATGCCCTCTTCCCCACAGCTTTCCCAGTGTTGAGATGGCTCTTTTGTTCTTTGAGTACTCTTAGTCTCCCCTTAGCGATTGAGAACACAGGTTCTGGAGGGAATCTGGAATTCTGTCCTACTTCTTCCCTTCTTTGCTTCTTTGGGACTCAGTTTCAGCAACTTATAAAATACAACTAATAAAAGTTCCTTCTTTGTAGGGTTGTTATAATGAGCAATCAATGTATGCAAAACGCATTAATATCTCAGAATAGGCACCCACTCTACACTAGTTATTACCACCCCTTCTGCATCTCTGCTATTTTCCAATTTCCAAACCATAGGACAAATGCAGCAAGTTCATGAATAAAATCTCTCAATTATTTAAATTTCAGCAATACTTGAAGCATTTTATTCATGATTTCTCTTGAGGGTATTCTATGCACTAACCTGGAAAGATGGATAATGAATAATGACTGTATCTAGTGAACAATAGATGCAGTTTTGTGTTAGGTTTTTAAAGTAACATAATTTCAGGATTACAAAAAAGATCAGCATACAGTACAGTTTTTTGGGTTTGTTTTGTTTTGTTTTCTGCTCGGTTGAGAGTAAATTTCTGATGCAACGCTCTGCCACTCACAAATACCTTTGAGTAGCTACAAACCGGAACATGCCTTCACACAAGCACAGCAGGAATCTAACACTGATAACCACTGTCTAAGCTTTAGGCCCACTTCAGGTTTTGCCAAATGTCTACAAAATGCCCCACACATCAGAAGAATGAGCTCAGATGCATAGTTACAATTAGTCGTCAGATATTTTTATCTGTTCAGCCTGACATATTTCCTCAGCTTCTGGTTTTCCATGACCTTGGCATTCGTGATGACTGCAGGCCAGGTTTTTGTTTATTTATTTCAAAATATTGCTCAATTAGAGTTTGTCTGGGGTTTCCTCATGGCTGAGCACAGGCTACGCAAGTATCCAGGCTGTGCTCTCACTGGCTTTGATCGGTGGCTACGTGACTCATTCCTTTCCTGACTCACCTTGTTCATGTTCACCCCAGGATGAAGGCAGAATCTGCCAGCTCTTTCCATCATACGCTTTTGGCAGTTATCGGTGTGTTTTAAGATGGTCCTTTGAAATTAAATATCGTATACCTGATCAAACTTTCAGTTTATCATTTAAATACCAGTATAGCTTCATGGACCATTTTATTAAATGGATTTTATTAAAATAGGTTACCAACTTTATTGAATCTATTATTAAATGGATTGTAATTCAGTACTATGATTTGTATATAATGAAACTGTCAAGTCTCATAAGTGAGAGCCCCTTCCGGCTGGCTTCTCGGACTTATAGTGTGTTCCCATGGTTCTTTGTGCACCGCCTTGCTTTCTGACACATTCCAGGTTCAGCTACAACATTCTCTGCTCCAGCTCTGGAATAAATGCTTTCTTCTGATGACTCTTCATTCCTTTTAGTAACACAAAATTTACGGAATCGCCTGGGCACCAGGTTGTTCATTTCAATAGGGTGGTCAAGCTCAACATGTTTCCCATAGACAGCTGAAAAACATGTTCATCTATTTGTATATGCATATAGGTCTATATACATGTGTGTACTTACTGTGCAAATGCACTGTTGCATGTGTGTACATATTATTGTGTGTGCCTGCATCCATATGTGCATGTATGCATAAGCAACTGCCCTTTGCACTGTGCAAGGACTTTGCTTTCTGCTGGTCTTCCCATCAGAGAATGCCCTCCTCACTCTGTGTGAACCCTGACTAACATGTCAAGTCAAATCCCACGTATGCCCTCACATCTCAGTTAAAGCAGCTCTCCAATAGAGGCTCACCTGTCTCTACTTCTTGGTGGGAAGAATTGCAAAGACATGTGACTATATTTCATTTACCATAAACCCATCTTAAGAAGAGTATACACGTTTTCAAAGGATAACATGAGGTACAGTTGGTGAATGTGGCAACATCAGTCTGCTGCTAAGATGAATCAAGGAGATCTTAAGATATTAATCACCTGTCGGAAGGACTATCACAACAAATTAACTAGATACAGAAGAGAGTGTGAGAACTTTTTAGAGGTATAATAAAAAATACAAGAATATACAATTTAGTAATTCATTGTCGAAACCCACAAATGAAACCCACAATGTCGTACACGCTGTGAAGTTGGTATAGTGGGAAAGAAGAGAGGTTTGATCATCTTCATTTCGGTATTAGGATTACACACTCCAACAGGTCCTGTTACTAGATGTTTAATTCAGGAAGAAAGTGCCCAAGACCGCAGCAAAACTCTTTAAAATTGCTTACACTTCTCTCCTACCATTTCTAAGACCTCAACACAAGTGGAGGTCTCCAATACACCACTAAATGATGATACGCAAATTATTTATCTTCGTAGATTGCAATTCTGTAAAGTTTCGGTTGCAAGTCAAGCTACAATAATACGTAAGCAAAATAAAAGCTGTTTATTCCTTCACATCAAAATTATATATTAAAAATATCTTTTTTTAATTATTTAAAATACTTCACAGTGTCATGGCAATATTTTAGAGAGTAACACCAGGTCTATGATATGTGGCACTCTGGTTAAGAACCTGAATTAAACTATGTCTGATATACCACCCACTTTAGAAGCCTCCTATTTGTACATTTTATGTCTCCCAGGGTGGAGTTCCCTCTTGTGGCCAGTTCAAAGATTCCACTACAATTTGAAAATTGTTATACTGTGTGTGTATGTGTGTGGTAGTCAGGCTGACTGATGATTCCGAAAGTCTTGAAAGCCGCTAGTCCTGAGAGATTTTTACAGCATCATAAATATTTACAAGTGTAAAGAGAGACTTCTAGGATCCTTCCTTGAATGCCAAAACATTGATAAATATGCACATATTTCTTCTTAATTTCCTCAGTTACCCAGTCTTCACTTAGTAGCATGTTATTCAGCCTCCAGGTGTTGGACCCTCTTCTTGCTTTCTTTTCATTGTTGAGTCCTAGTATGATGCCTTTATGAGCAGAGAAAAAAGTTGGTACTGTTTTAATTTTTGTATATTTACTAATGTTTGTCTTATGCCCTAATCTGTGGTCAATTTTTTTAGAAAGATTCATGTACATTTGAGAAAAAGGTGTGTTCCTTTCTTTGGGAGTGTGGGCCTGTAGCACTATTTATAATTGCAAGGACATGGAAACAACCCAAATGTCCCAAACCAGACAAATGGATGAAAAAGTTATGGTCTATATACACAATGGGATATTACTCATCAATTAAAAACAGCAAATTTGATGAATTTGAGATAGCATGGATGGACCTAGAAGAAATCATATTGGCAGAAACAAGTCAGAAAGAAAAAGACAGAGAGCCCGGCATGGTGGCACACGCCTGTTGTCCAAGCGCTGGGAGGCATGAGGCCCGGGATCGCTTGAGTTCATGGATTTGAGACTACCCCGGGAAGATAGCAAAACGTGGTGTCGAAAAAGTAGTTGGGTGCCATGACAGGCACCTGTAATCCCAGGCTGAGGCTGGGGACTGCTTGCGTCTGTGGTACCCTGGGCAACATAGCAAGACCTAGTCTCAAAAAAAAAAAAAAATATATATATATATATATGACAGAAAACAAATGGTTTTAGTAATATAATATATGAGATATAGGAAAAACAAACAAAAGGCCAGGAGGAAAAGTCAAAAGAAACTAACAACCAATCCAAATACACAGCTGGGGATGGGGGAACAAGTGGCAGAGGTCACGGAGGGGAGGTGGTGGGTGAACCCTGGGGAATGACAAAGTTATGAAATATGTATATAAATAAATTACAAATAAATGAATGAATACATAAATACATACTTACATAAATAAAAAGTAATGACATTGCAACAAGCCTAAACATGACTATTAACAGCAGCAGCATTCTGATAGGCCATTCCTGGTTTCACATCTGAGGAGCTTAAAAGTCACCAGTCTTGATAAGCCAAGAGATGCACCGATCGAAATCGGTAGCTGCTCGTGGCTCGTTAAGACAGACGAAGACACTGGACACGCTGCTGTGCCCAAGGCTGGAGAGACACATGCCTGATGACAGGCCACCTGGGCTGACCAGAGCAGAGGCTGAGCGGCCCCCCCTGAGGACAGTGTGGATGAGAAGCCTGACCCCTGACAGCACTGCGAGCGTCAGCTCCAGGGCTGGACAAATTCCCCCAGCAAGTATCAGTGCAGATTCCCTTGGGCTTTAACAGAAGAAAGAGAAAGGGAGCCAGTTTGAACTCGGCCAAGGATTCTGCTCTGAGTGTTGCGAGGGGAGAGCTACGGCACCAGAACCCACCAGCCGGGTGGCATCAGGTTCTGGCCGATGCGGGAAAGGGGAAACCCACCCCCCTGCAGGCCCCAGTGATCCAGTCCCATTTGGTGGAGAAAGAAAATCCTGAGAGATAGATTCTGCAGCTCCCAGCCCAGAGTTTCAGGCTCTGAAGAACCAGCTCACGGGGCTACAACATGTTTCTCTCCCTGAACCTCCCCGCTCCGTAGTTACAGGCCATTACAGCAGTTCCTTTTAGCCAACACACATGACCACTTTTCCAGGAGATGAAAAGCGACAAGGCCGGCCAAAGGGTAAGCTGCACAGTCTGAAGGGACTGGGGCCGTCACAATCAGATGCGGCATCAACACTGGTGTTATTGGATTGGGAACTAGAATAAACATGGCAAATGGTTAAGAGTCCTAATCGATAGAGGCAGGAGGCATGTACAGGCATGTACAGGGCAAGTCTAGGGAATTCCAGCTAAAAAAAAGTAAAGAAAAAAAAGAAGGAAACCTTAAAGCTAAAACAAAAAATTGAAAAATCACTAGCACGAAAGGAACAGCTTTCATGGACTTACAAGCAGGCTAGACATGGTAGAGGAAAGAATCTCTGTGCTAAACCAACAATAAAGACAATAAAAGACTTGGGGGAAAACCACATAAATCCAGGGATAACTGCAAAGGTGCAGCATACGTGCAATGGGGATAGCAGAAGGCGAAGAAAGACAGACTGTAAGAAAAGAAATGTTTAAAACAATAATGATAGGATTTATGCCAGATACCAAGGAACAGGGCCAGGTAGGGCAAAGAAAATCATGCAGGATAACTGCGGGGAGAATAAAAAAAAAGATAGTTGGGTTTTTCAGTAAACCAGAAATAAGGAAAATATCCTGTAAAAAGATAGAAGGAAGAAAGCACTTTACCTGAAAAGGAACAGAGAGAAGAGCTACATTTGATTTGCTTTCTCCTTAGAAAGCACGCTGACAAGAGGACAATGGATTGAAACATTGAGAGTGTTGAGAGGGGTGAGAAACACCAGCCTAGAGTTCTGTACTTCGGTTATCCCCGCAACGGTGAAGGAAAAACATTTCTCAAACACAAATTAGAGAATGTGCTGCCAGCAGGCCCACCTTACAAGTTCTTTAGAAAGAGAGAAAATACTCTAGGTTGGAAACTCTTGTGTACATAAGAAATGAACATTCAAGAAGGTGAAAGTGAAGGTAAAAATAAAAGCTTTTATTATTTTTATCCTTAATTATCTGACAATTTTGAACAATCTGTTCAAAATGATAATAACAACAATGTCTTGGCTCTTGTGTGCTTTCCGGTCACACTGAAAAGACACTCAGGCTGAGAGGACAGCACCATCGAAACACAGAGGCACTGCTTGAATTGCTTAAAACAGGAATGCAGAGTAGAAATGGGTAACACCAACAATATGAGGCAGAAGCTACTAGAATTCAGACAATTATCTAACGGTCATTCATCAGAATTAGACATCGGCACTACTGCTAAGCCAGGTTTCTAAATGTGGTGAATGGTGTCATATGTGACCTACTTCCCTGGTCTTCCAGGAAAGAGCTGTGATGGAAGGGATCTCCTACTGCTTAAACTGCTAAGACCAGTGAAATGAAACCCAAGAAGGAGTCCCCAGCTGTTGGAGACCATCATTCTGTGATGCCCAATGCTAGTCTCGTCTTTCTGTCTTGGGCTTCAGTCTCCATTCTCCCTCTTTGCCATTATCACCTGCGGCTACTTCCCTGTGACTTTGAAGTCAAGACAAAGCCAACTGGCTTGGTGAGGTCGACCCTTCTGGGCCCTAGCAGCTGTAGGGACAGTTTTCTTCTTCTTCCGATGCTTGGCAAGTATCTCTGAGCCCACATATCACCTCCTGACAGAGAGGACCTGTTCCAGGTGGCCTTACTGCTCAGGCCCCTCACCTCACCTGCAGCTGTCTCTACCCAGTTCTCTGTGTCTTCATCAGGCTCGACTTCTGGGTGCTGTTATAACACTCCCTGTTTTCGAACACACACTCCGTGAGAACCCAGGTGGAGTCCAGGAACCTGTCTCCCAAACAAATGAACTCTCCATTCTATGTCAGACCCACTGCTGGTGGAATGTAGATCTGTGCAGTCACCATGGAAAACCCAATGGCGCTTCCTCAAAAAGTTAAAAATAGAACTACCGCATAAAATTCCACTTCCCCTAGCTATTCTGCTTCCCAATATTTGCTAGAAGAAAGTGAAAACCCTCAGAAAAGACATTTGCATCCCCGTCTTCATCACAGCAGTATTCACCGTCGTTAAGACATAATAACTTAAGTGTCCATCAATAGACAGATGGAGAAAGAAATATGGTATGTGTACATGTGTATGCATGTGTGTGTGTGTGCGCATGGGAGCACACATGCTTTCTATTGCTCTTCTGTGTCTGGTGTCTTCTAATTCTAATCCTCTCGTGTCACCACCAGAACAATATTCCCCAAAATACAACTTTGAATATGTCTCTCTCCTGCCTAAATACCTTCAATTTACTTCCTTTATATTTAAAATAAAGCCCAAAGATCCGATCTAGTATTCAAGCTGCATCCTTTGCAATCTGGTGTCTAGGATTCTGTTGTCCTCCTTATTGTCTGGTTACATGTGCTTCATTTAGACAACAAGTTTTCAGGGGAAATGAAAACATATCTTGTTCATCTTCACATTCTGCCCATACTCAGCACATAGCAACTGAAGATAGGTACGCGAAAGACTTTAGTATAAATTTGAGGTCTTTCCCACTGTACGGAGCTACCGCTATCAAATTCTGAGTGTGGACTCCACATTTCAACATGGTGAAAGATGCCTTTTCAACACAATTTTACGTGTCTCTATGTCACAGGAACCTAGTAGGGGGCATTGGTAATAACAGCTTGGAAAGTGCAGGTACAATAGCTGACATAATTTTCCAAAAGACGTACTCAACTGCCCAAATTCCAGGCAGTCATAGCAGTAAGATTCAAGTGAGGTTTTCTCTCTCCTCCACTATCAGGCCTCTACTATCAAGGCTGAGTTGAAAAACTCTTTAATGCTGCTTCCTAGTAACTTGGCAAATATTAATTTCCTTACTATTCTGATCATTCATTTTGCTAATTTGTGCTAATAATGTTTTCAAGGCATTTTCTACATTTTCTTATAACTTGCTTTGATCGATGGCCTCTCCCTACGCTTCGTAGGACTTTATCCTCTCCAAGGACCCACAGCGAGGGCCTGGCTGTGCAGCCAGAGAAAGCTTTCATGTCTATAACAATTCTTCAGATTGCCTTGTTCCAGTGCTCACAGCTCTGCTGATGGGTTTCTGCAAACTGACACCACCCACCTTAGAACACGCTTGACTCTCAGCCTTTCTGCCTTGGGACGTTAGGCATAAGGGCAATGCACACTCCAGGAGAAAACCCACAGTCAGTCCCAGTCAGGAGGCCGCAGATAAATTCCCTGGCTTCCTGTTCTCATGCATTCCTCAGACTCTCTCCACAGGGGACTGAACCACAGCTGCCTACATGGCCATCAGGCCAGTAACACGTCTCTTTAACTCTTTTTGCCTCACACTTCTAGTTCCCTTCCTCTTCCTTCCTTGCTATCCAGTAAAACACGTGTCTTAGGCTCTGAATTGGGGAAGGGAATGAGTTGATTCAAACCAATGTGATTTACTTGATTCTTCACCCCTATTTTCAAGCATAGTGTATATCTGTAAGATGATCAAAATTCACAAAGAATTTTCACGATCCTACCTGACTGCATCAATCTATTCATCTCTAAGCAGCCGCCATGCTCATTCATCTAACGAGGACACGGCAGTTAGTTGCTGTGAGGAAGACCATAGTATTATTCACACAATGCGGTTTATTCAGCGCCTATGACCATGTGATCAGAGCATTACGGAAACATACAGAAATGCTTCTACCATGTTTGGGGCCTGGCATGGTGACGAAAGATGATTTCCCAGAGAAGTGCAGTCTAAATGGAGATGCTAGTGAAGTGGTTCAGAATAGGGTACAAACCACAGAGGTACTGTCACAAAGGCTGTATCATGCCATGTTTACAAAATTTGCATTTTATAACTGCAAAAAGGAGTCAATGAAAACGTTTAATTAACAGAATTATGTGATCATTCTGCTTCCAAGTAAAGAACAGATTGCAGGGTTTAAACGCTAGCAGGAGAAAAACAACTGAGGCAGAGAAAGTCAAAAATGAACCCAAGCACTCTGTTGTGTCTTAAACTAAGGACAAGACTGCGAAAATAAAAAATAATAATAAGAAGAATATGCCACAGAGCTCCAAGATGAAGTCACTTCCATTGTCAAAACTGGAATGACTTAAAGAGGAGTTTTGGAATGAACCAAAATACAAAATAAATATCCATGAGACACAGTACTTGCTTATTTCAGTAACTATGCTCACATGAACAAATCACTGGATACAAGAGCAAAAGAGAAGAACAATTCTTTCTAAAAGAGGAATACAAAGTAATTCGTGTAAAAACTCCACCTTCAAGAAGACAGAGTTTAGCTCTCTTTTTCCCTCCTGTGAAGATACCATGATTTAGATCATAAAAGCGGGGAAAAGGTAACTTTGCATTTAGGGAATTCGGCAAGTACTTCCTGTGCGATAGCGACTGAGACCCTAGAAGATACAACAGGAGGAGTAAGGACTGGGACCCAGGATTCAGGGGGTTCCCAGGAGACAGAACAAGAGAGAAAAGTCAGTAAGAAGAAAAACGCCCATGACTCTATCTCTGGCTAATCCAAGGCAGGACACTGGTCAAGGTGGACCAAGCAGGAGACCTCCTGGTCACCATAGCTCAGCCCTCAGACCCAGAACAGGAGCAGAGCTACAAACCCCAAAGGAGTCATCATCATTGGCCACCCATTGTGAACCCCTCCCGTGCATGTGTGCTGGTGCTGGTTTTGGTTTTGATCTGACTCTGCATACATCTTCAGGCTTGTTCCATGCTAGCAGGAGCTGGTGTATGTCTTTAACCCTTGTGGCTTTGCTCCCAGGAACTGTGTCTTTCCAGAAACTTCCTTCAGCTTGCTTACTTACTACTGCTGTGGGCATGGTGCTTCAATTCTGTGTTATGCCTCCCGTGGCTCCTGGCTCATCATATCACATCATGTCACATATTTGGGAACTCATTCACAACGATCTCCATGCAACACCCGGACCCGATCTCCATGCAACACCCGGACCAGATGACCAAGTATCACACCATGTCCATAGCATGTACATGTGACATGCAGTAAGAAGGGTCACTCCTCCATGTGATGAGAGACCAAATCCCCCAAATCTCACCATGAGAAAAATATCAAACAAACCCAAATTGCAGGACTTTCTAAAAATACTGACTAGTCTTCCACAAAATTTGTCCAGAATAAACAAGGCACATGAACAAGGAATTACAAACCAGCAGAGACTAAGGAGACAAAAGTACTAAACCCTATACTATCGAGGATGAGATCCTGGAACAGAAAAAGGAGATGAGCAGGAAAAGCACTGAAATGCAAACAAATTTTAAAATGTACTTAACAGTAACGTTTCATTGTTGGTTGTTTGGTTTCAACAAATGTATTATTTTACATAGTATTAAAAATAGGAAACATGAACTCCCTATCCTAAGTGTTCAGCATTTCTATAAATCTAACACCATCCTAAAGGTTAAAAAATATATTAAAATATTAGCAGAATTTAGTGAGAACAGTTTGGTGACTGCCTCAATTAGTTGATAATGATTCAAATTAGGAAAGAATCAACAGAAAGTCACTGTTAGAAGAATAGGGAAGAAAACAGAATTAAGATTCTGAAAGTAGGTTCAACATAACTTGGTGCTTATTTAGGGGCAAGAGGAAAGATAAAAAAACCCAGGGAACAGATTAAATAGTTGATGAGTGGCCAAACTGAGTCATAAATCCAAACTCTCTGCCTCAATAAGATCATGGATGCATAAAAGAAACTATCTGAAAGAACATGGGGAAATATTCCAAGCAGAATGATGGAATAGGAATGGAAAAAAAAAATAAAAGATGAATTAAAAAAAAACAACATTGCTAACTGATTAGATAAAGGGTCGTGGAAAAATACAGATGAAAGAAAAGTTAAACCTAAAGCTGATGATGATGCTATTTTCCAGAGAATTGAAGTTTAGGGAAGGAGACATGACAAGGAAAACAATCAGATCTGTTTTAAGAGTATGTTTGACATGATGTCAGTGCATCCATGAAAATGTTCCGTAGTAGAATGAACTCCGATGAAGGCAAAAGACATATACCCTGCATGTGGAAAGACCAAGAAAAGATTGTTTGACCTGATAAGAATGAAATGGAGAATACAATGTGAAAGATTATTATAAGAGAGGCGGGGCCAGAAATCAAAATCTACTAGTGTAAGAAGCTGGGTGGCCGGGCATGGTGGCACACAACTGTAATCCCAGCTACCTGGGAGGCTAAGACTAGGAATTGCTTGAGTTTGCAGGTTCAGGACTATCCTGGGCAACATAGTGAGATTTTATCTGAAAAAAAAAAAAAAAAAAAAAAAGAGTCAGGCAAGGGAAGTGAGGAAGGACAAGAAGAGAGATTGAACTCAGCCAAAGAGGCTGGGACTGGATGTCGGCATAACCATCCAGTCATTTATTAAGTCTGAGAAGCCTATTTAAATGGTGTAAAGGATGGTTTGCAGCTCAACCAGGGGAGGGAGACGTGGCTTAGGAAAAATCAAACTGGGTAAAACACCAGTTCCTAATGAGCACATGGGGCAGGGGATTCATTCACTAACTCGTGATCGCCGAGGGAATGTCTCTGAGGGTTAATATTGGAGGAATGGGGACGCGGTTGCTCACCGGAAACAAGTATGCCATTCCATCTTCAGTGTTCTGAAAAGAGAGAAGTCAGTGAGATGAAGTTGGGTTCACTCACAGTCTCAGCCTTGGCCAGTTACTGCCGGCAGCACCTAACAAACTACCCCTGTTTTGTTTGTTTGTTTTCTTCACATAGTCTCCCTCCGGCTGTGGTGGTGTCAGACCCATCCATCCTATATTTAAATATTGGATATATGGTCGGCAAATATATGCTTTTAGTTTTAGCTACAGAATCATATCTTTGGTTTCCATATGTTACAAAAAAGTTTTCTTCGGCAAACATTGACATTTCTCAACTGAAATGCTTCCTTCTTGCTTGTTTGAGCAACAAGTTAATCATTGTGGGGGAAGGATCAGTGCCAGGTGAGGGGAAGAGTGAAGCTGAGAGAAAGTCAAGCTTGGTTTCTATCAAAGAGCAAACTTAGTAGGTGGTATCGACGGCTGGTCTGAGTCCAAAGGACATGGCTCCAACACTGATGTTGGCCCTTTAAAGAAAGTGATCAATAAAAGAGCGGTTTGGAATAACGTATAAAGTAAACTGTATAAATTAAATATAAGATCTAGAAAGATGTTGCCAGTGAGAAGAGAAAAAGCAGGTAGCTGATGCCAAGTTTAACGCAAACTGCAGCACAGAGCGGCAGAAATGATCCTCTCTGAAGTCTTTAGGCTCCTGATATGAGCCATGAGCCAAATTTGACAAGAATCATCCTCTTACCCTAGGACAATGCCATGGCTTAGATATAGGCCCAGAATTCTTAATCCCAAACCCCGAAGATCTCTAAAAAGTTATTCTTTTTATAACCTTTTATAACTGCATGACTTTATAGCGTATTCTTTTGTTCTATGACTCATTTGATAGCAAAACCTGCCAAAAGATAAGTTAAGGCTATGACTTTCTTTGCATGTTCTGCTACAAAAATTACTGTGGGGTTGGATTAGAAGATACTATCCTAAACACCCTTGAGCTTTTGTAATAAACAGTAGTATTGATGGTTGTATTAGATTTCTAAGCTACCTCATTTTTCCTTCATCTGGAGTCCAACACACATCCATGTACAAGCGTTTGGAGGAAAGACTGAAAACTGCAGGTCATAAATGTGAAATTTAGTCCAAATGTCACAGAGGCTTTTTGAACTAAGGTGCCCTGTTCTCCAAAGATAGGGGTTTCAGTTGCTATGTAACATGCTGGAAATGTTCTTATTTTAATAATTGATACTAGAATTTATATCATAGAAAGAATTGTGTTTGTTATGAAAATATTCTGAAAGCAATATGTTGGGTGACAAAACAGCAGGTTTGGTTGGGAAATGACCAAGACTTCCAAACTAAAGAAGTTATAAAGACTGATGTGTTCCTCTAAAGTGTGAGTCACTCAGTAGAAGATGCCTATTATCCATTTGTGTAAAGAAACTAAAGCCAATAAAGAGAATTTGCCAATAAAAAGAAAACATGAGATTGTCCATGTCAATATTAAATTAGGAACACAGAGCTCCTAAAGTTTAAGTTAGTGCCCTAAGCAGGTTATTAAATTCAAAAAATTGTTTCCAAGTGAAAAATGGTCAAGCATAAGTGCATTAGGGAGAACAAACAAGAATTCTGAAATCAGATATCATATATGTATATATCATGCATGTTTATTTACATGTATATCTACTTGTAAATGCACACATGTATATACATATCTCTGTGTATATATTCAAACCTATGTCTCATAAATGTCACTGTTTGATCCATGACTGGGAACGTGACAACAGAAATCTCTGGATCTCAGTTTCCTTATTTGTAAAATGGGATAATAATACAGTAGGGATTAAAAATGATGGAAATAAAGTGGCACCATTTCTGGCATAAAAATTTCAGCAGTATCAGAATTATAATGAAGTTACAGTTCTAAGTATGCTAAATTACTACAATTGGTATTAAGTGAGAGTCTTACAAATTGTGGGGGGAAGTGAGGTAATCAATAGCAATTGAATCAAGCATCACGGTTACTTTATCCACAACGTTATGGTATGGTATCAAGCAAAAATCAAAACCATTTGAACCTCTTTAGAGACTAGGCAGTGGGGAAAAATAAAAGCTCATTTAAGGAAATCATGAAATTCCAAAAGATGGACACCACCACGTCAGGTTAAATACATTAAACACAGTAACTCTAGTTTCAGTTATTTTTCTTACTGGAAAAACCATGGGAATGGGATGTGAAAATCAACAGGTGCCCAGTCAACACTCCCATTGCAGTAACTACTATTTGCACACAGAGTACAGTTTTTGTTTTGCCATCATTCTTTAATCAGGTGAATAATGAGTCCTTGAAACAGAGGGTAGTAGGTCATAGTAAGTTTGCCTGAGTTGCCAGTTATATACATGCACCAGAGGGGACAAAGAGGGAGAGATTTACCCAAGGTTGGGCCACGTAAACATATTACATATGACTAACAGTCCTTCACAGTAGCAGAGCTTTTTCCCATCTATGCCCATCCCACCCCCAAGGGCAAACATTTCTTCTGTCAAGACATGGGTCTTAAGAAGCCTACGTGCTTTAGCCATCACTACAATGCAAGGAAGGAAGGGTGTTGCTCTTACGGTGGAAATGAGGATAATATTGTTGCATGATATTAACTTACCTTCCTAGTAAGCTAATATCATACCAAAGTACTTTCACACCAAACTACTATATGTTGATACATTTTTGTAGCTGAGGAAAATGACTGACCCAGAGTCTAATGCTTTTGAAATAACAGAAGTGCAACTGGAGCCAGGGTTGTCTCTTCCCCTCCTCTCCCACCTACTGCCTCCAAATATCCATTCCCCACCACAATCTTAGTATCAGTTTCTAACTGTCCTAGTCATATAGCTATTTAAAAAAAATTATGTGGGGTTCTGGCATTATCATGGAGTTCAATGTTTCTCAAAATGTAAGTCAGAATTGGTTTGCTTTGAGAGAGAACAGAATAAAAAGCACCAGGAGTCATTACATAAGGCTACTTTTTGTTTCTTAACAATTTTGTCTGCACATACGTACACATGGGCGGCATGCTAGCAGAGAATTTGTTGCTTTGGGTTCACAGTAACACGTTTCAAAATTCCTGGTTTGTCAAAGAGTTCAGACTGTGGTAGCAGACAAGTTAAACCTCAGCATCATTAGAGGTGGTGTTTGTGGTGCGCGGCCGTTCAACAAGACACAAGGATCCGACTGAAGTTCAAGGCTGCAGGTTTATGACTGGGGCACCAGGGTCAAGCCCACGGGGCAAGAGGGACCCCAGCAGTGTCCGTGACAAGCTTCCATGGGGCAACACCACCACCGCCCCCTTTTGTGAAGCAAGCAGGCAGGTGTAGGACACATTCCCATTACTACAGGACACGTTCCCACGTTCCCATGATGGTGGGACGCGTTCCCATAACTTCCAGTAGTGCTGACACCCATCCTCCATCAGGAGGACGACGCTGGCGTCCACCCTCCATCAGGAGGACGACGCTAGTGTTCACCCTCCATCAGGAGGACGACGCTGGCATCCACCCTCCATCAGGAGGACGACGCTGGCGTCCACCCTCCATCAGGAGGACGACGCTGGCGTCCACCCTCCATCAGGAGGATGACGCTGGGGTCCATCCTCCATCAGGAGGACGATGCTAGTGTTCACCCTCCATCAGGAGGACGACGCTGGCATCCACCCTCCATCAGGAGGACAAGGCTGGCGTCCACCCTCCATCAGGAGGACAAGGTTGGTGTCCACCTTCCATCAGGAGGACAAGGCTGGCGTCCACCCTCCATCAGGAGGATGACACTGGGGTCCACCCTCCATCAGGAGGATGACACTGGGGTCCACCCTCCATCAGGAGGACAGCGCTGGTGTCGGCCCTCCATCAGGCTTGGTCTTGTTTGGGCCTCTGATTCAGACCGATTCTTCCCAGAGCGTCTGTCCACACTCCGTAGGAGCCTTTCCCGGTTTCCCGACAGCACCGTCCCCTGTGTTGCCCTGGATCTTGACCTTCCCCACCACCGTCGCCCGCTCTGCCCTTCTCTAACCGATGCAGGAATGCTGGAGCTTCCGGGTCTCGGTCCTGGTCCCACGTGAGTCTCACCTCCCTCTGCCCACCCTAGGCCCTGTCCCCAACAGCACAGCCGAGTGACCCGGCACAGAGCCGCCGCCACTCCTTAGTGACAAGTCCCGGAATCCCTGGCCACAGGCAGACACTCTGGGGAAGCAGACCACACTCAGCATGGCTGATGCCCAGCACGGGGCCCGCCCCACTGGCCGGGGGCCTCAGCAACCAGGCGGGCACGTGCATGAGCATCCAGGCTCCCGCCCACAGGTCCAGGGTCCAGCCGCAGCGGACGCAGAGGGACAACTGTCCAGCATCCTGGACGCGTGTCTGGACAGGAAACCCAGGCCACTCCTGCCTCCGGACGTCCACTCTGCCGAAGCCCGAGCTCAGGGCCACGACTCGCTGCTCTGGGCAGCGCTGAGGACCGGACACCGGAGAGAACAGACCCCCACGGGGGGTGTGTCCAGGCATGGCCAGCGGGCCGGGATGGCGACCTAGGTTTGAGGCCTGGGTGGACAAAGCTGCTCTGGCCGAGTGTGCGTGTGCGGGCTGCCCATCCCTCAGCGTCCAGGGTCCCGCTATGGGCTTGGACCGTTTGAACAGAAGGGTAAACTGAGGCACGGCCAAAATGAACTGTCCACGCAGGTGGGGCTGGTAAGTTCTCTGGAGAACACGCCCCAAACGCACTCCTTGGGAACCTGAGTCCTCCGTGGCGCTGCCTGTGTCAGCACGGGGGGCTTTGTGAAAGGGCGGCAGAAACAGAGAACACACGAGGAAAAGATGACGGAAAGGAGTGGAAAATTAAGGGGGTGCTACTGTGTCGAGCCATCCGGAGCTGCTGGTACAGCTAGAGCTGCAGAAGAAGGGGTCTTTGAGTTGGCCTCGCATTGGAGAAGACGGGTTGGAGGAAAGAGCCTTGTGGCAATCGCAGGGGGAGCCAGGGAGGTGGCGAACGGGTCACCAGAACCCTTTTCCTGGCAGACGCTTGGTCTGGTGTGTTTCAGGTCACGCTGTTCCTTCGGCTCCTGCACAGGTGACGGTCTTCCAAGCTGGAAGCCCAGCCGCCACGCTGTCACTCAGGAACCAAGGCCAGGTGTGACTCTGGCAGAGGTGGAGCCTGGGTAGCCATCCTGGCTATATGACCTTCCGGTTGCAGTGTTGTGCACAGCAGCAGCACGTTCGCTCACAGTTTTCGGATGAGCCTTGAGCTCAGAACTTCAGCCATGAAGATAGCAAGCCTCTTCCTCCTCGGCGTCTTGGCCCTGCTGAGTCTATCCGGTAGGTGTCTGTGCATATTTCTCCCATTTGAATAAAGTGTTTTTGTGCTGATGCTTGGCTGAGGCCATCACCTTCCAGACTTAGTCTAGTCTTGGGGAGACATTTGGGTTCCAGCGTGGCGGGGTGGGATGGGAATCATGGAAAGAGGGGCTTTAACATAACACAGGGAGAAGAGTTCTACCAGTGATAGAAGGATGCTCCCCAAGGGAGGAGGCTGACTTTGGGGGGGAGGGGGTATATGGTAGAGAAGAAACAAGAATATTTTGCTCTTACCCTTTAACTCTGTACATATTTACTTCCGTAAATATTAGTATTTGTATGTTAATATACAAATACTAAAATCTCACAGAGTCACATGAAATATATAATAATTTATATATTTCCAGTTAGTATAAAAGGCAGAGTTTGATCAATTAAATGTTTTACCTTGACCTGCAGAATGTCACCAGGGAAAGTACTCTGCTTGAGTAGATGGTGTGTTTATATCCCCAAGCTGTGTTTGACCATGTTGCAGACGATTCTGAAACAGAATCATCTGAAGCAGAATTGGTTTAAGCTTCCTTTGGGTCATTGGAAATAATGAACGTTTTGTCAGATCTAGCAAAGAAAGATCCTGAAAACCAAATCAGCAGTTTGCCCTGAAGAATAATCTTTATTATTATATTTATATTTGTATTATATTATATTTATATTTATAGTTATATTTGTCATGTATTTGTTAGAACTGAGGTCATTTTTCCCTTCCTCATTCTTAATAATGCAGATAGATGCTTGCAGTAACTTCCTGCGCATCCCCGACATGACAGGCTACATACTGGGGAAAAACAGCATGGCAATTTTAAATATCTCCTGTACATTCAGGAAACAAATGGGACCTGTGGTCTGTCAGTATAATGTCACAGTAGGGAAGTTCTTTAGGAGCTGATGGTGAGTTGCAAAATAGCTCCAGTTTTTAACATTACTTACAAGGAACACTTCCATGGAATTACAAGTCATCTTGTAATGCATCAGAAGACCTGCTTACTGCTAGGAGTAATTTTTCTCAGGTGGCTAGCTCTCTCTTTCTCTCTACATACTAACTAGCATAAAGATGCTTTAACTTCTTATACCACTGTTGAGGACAAAGGTCTAGAAACACTGTCTCTAGAAACTGAATGTCAATGGGTGAGTATTGGAAAGAGTCTTGTTCAGTGCCTGATACATTTCAAGTGGTAGATATATGTATATGTATAAATGCATTTATGTGTATATATAACTTTTGTTTTCAAGGAAATGTATCAACTTTTCTGAAACACCAAATTGAGATGCTTTGGTCATAATCAGATTTTTGCCTTATTTTTTCAAGGTTCCTTTAGGCAGGAATCAATGGACACCAATGAGATGTCCTTCAGAGAGGATGGGATGGGAAGGAATAGGTGTAGAAATGGCTAGTCACAGTCTTTGGAAGAAAACAAAGCTTCTGAGGTCTGTCTTCTCTCATTTAGGAGTCAATTTAACGTGTCTGACTTTTATTTTTTAGGTAACACTAGAGCTGACTCCCTGGGAAGAGAGGTAAAAACAATCTTGTAATTTTTATCTGTCAGGCTAGAATTGTTTGTTTCCACCACAGTGCAGTCTAGCTGTCAGTAACTCCTAAATACAAATGAAGAACGTGATTGCTAGCGAGCCTTAGTATATTAAATGTGGGTCCTAATATCCGTTCTCCCACATGACTTAATGTTGATGGAAAAATCCACTGACACACGGGTAATTTCTGTATGATCTTATCAAGCTTGCTGTGACAACCTTCATTATCTATAGGGCTATCCGGTAGGACAGGTATTTTTGGTGGAAGCTTTAACTCCAAGTCACCCTCTTCCTTATAGCCAATTTGACCGGCTTCCCAGAGAGCTCCTCCCACCACCAAAGTGGAGTTTATGATGAGCGAAAGAAGCAAATTGGCTTCTCACTCTAGAAAAATACTCTAAATCTAAGTTTTCCAATGTTTTTCTATGTTACAAAAGAAATTTCATAAAATTTGGGGACCAGAGAAATGTCTGTCTTGTGATATTTATCGAGAAGGGAGGCAGATGACAAAGTTGGATGAGTGAATAAGGTTTGCCTCTGTGATAGGTGCTGTATTAGCACTTTGGCACTTTCAGGAGGCTAGCAAGGTCAGGGGAGGTGCTCTTAGAAGGTGAACTTTATTCCAGGTCATGGAGGGTAAAGGAATGTTGGCAAAGTACAAATGGGGAGATGTGGGCTGAGTGGTTCAGAGCTATAGTTCAAGAGCTTTACTGACCGACTTTGACTTTTATATCCAGGAAATACTGTGTGGCCTTGGGTGATCTAACCTCTCTATGTTTCATTGTCTTCGTAAAAAGAATATAAAATGTCTGTAAAATACTTGTGAGGTTTAAGTAGAATAATACATTTAAAAAACGTTATGGACAGCGCCTTGCCTCTAACAGTCAATTGATAATTACCAGTTTTTACTTACTTGAAGGAAATCAACTATGCAATGACTTCGGTGACTGAGAGACAACTTGCTGTATGGTGCAAGGAAGAACATGTCCCCAAAGTGTGACTTGACCTGAGCGGAGTCAGCACCTGTTGTGCTTGTAAACGTGAACATAGTCTCACTTATCGTATTTAAACACCACTACCAGATCAGTGAGGGAGATGAAAACATCCCCATTTTGTCGGTGAATTTGCAACTCAGGTGCAGGAATATCGCATTTACCAGTGTTAGAGAACTTGTAATAGCAGAGGCATTCCTTGAAACCCAATCCAAATGCTGGATTCTTTCTCTTACAATTTTTTTCTTTTATATTCCTTCCCCATTTGAATCACACTCCCATCTTTAAGCAGACCAACTCCAGGCAGGTGAAACCCTTTTTGAAAACTTTTCTGTAAACTCAAAGAACAAAAAATGATGGAAAATGATTGTGTTTAATTTTACTTTTTAGGCCAAATGTAACAGTGAAATTGGTGGCTGCCCCAGGATCTATAACCCTATCTGTGGGACTGATGGAAACACTTATGCCAATGAGTGCTTGTTATGCCACGAAAACAAGTAAGTGTACATTTAAATTTCTACTAAAATCTATGTTTTAAGCTAGTTGTCTAGTTTTCATTTTACCTCTCTATAGCTCCAGTCATTATACCAATAACATGAATCTTGCATGGGAAAAATGAGCGTCTAATTTTTCCCCCAAATATCTTTTGTTCTCATTATAGATCTGATAGGATTATATGCAGAAGTGTGTTTGTGTCTGTGTGTATAGAAAAATAAAAATAATAATACTTATGGGGCCCATATTGTGTAAGACATTTAATATCTACAACAAATCTAAGCTGTAAAGCTTACTAAATCCATAACACACAGAAGAAATTGAGACTCGATTAGTTAGTTCAAGGTTACCCAGCAATATATGGTCAGTCTATTCTTTGTCCTATGCTTAAGGAACCACATTAAGTATTTGTGAGTCACAAAAGAAGATCTAAGAGATTTGTCTTTCAGTTTGCTCACACTGGGTGAGGTCATTGGGAATACAGGTGAGGTTCCCTGAAACTCAAAATTAAAAGCAGTTTCTTGTGCATCCAAAGATTTGGAAAAGTTTGGAGACTTTGTCAGCCCAAAGTTGGAAAGAAAAGCATTTGAACAGGAAGTAAAATGTGGAGAAAAATGAGAGAAGATGTTAATGACATGACAGCATAAAATGTGTTAAGGACAGTGGAATAGAGGAGGGAAAGTTTACATTTTTTCTCAAAATAGAATCACCTGTATGATAAAAATGCATGCTTTTACAGAAAAATAGAAGATGGTTTGGATTTTTTTAAAGCTTACACATGTAAAATGCCTTTTCAAGGCTAAAAAACAGTTCTTGGTAATTATAATTCTGTGTGCGAATCAAAAGTACAAATATAAACTGGTGATAAAAAAAAAACATTTTTCTAACACTTATTCATGAATACGAGAGCCAGCCTCAATGATGCTCATTTTCAGAAGCAAGTGTAGGCAGGTGATGGGAATCTGACTCTAGCAATTCAAAGAAATAGACTACTTAATGATGTTTTACATATACATATATATATATATATACACACACAAAATTTAAAAAAATTAAATTAAAAAAAATCAGTCATCACAGAGATAGTTGACGTTCTCTGTGGACATCTCTTCTGTCCTATTCCCTGTTATACGTTCCCAAAAATAATAATCAGTACATTGGGTTTGACACTTACTATTCCTGTGGTATTTGAAACTTTTAAATCACACATAGGAGTAAATACTATATTATTTTGCAAGGTTTATAATTTTGTAATTATGGTACTGTAATGGGTATACCTATCTGTAACTTGTTTTCTTCCCACAAACAAATAAATAGAGAAACAACCCTCTCCCCCCACCCCCCCCAAAAAAGGAAATAGACTACTTAACGACTGGCACGTAAGTGTCAAGCCCTGTGCTGGTGCTGGTATCCTCTGCTTTCCTTGTCCTTATGAATAAGAGAAAATGGGTCGTGGACACAAATAAGGTAGCCTTTTGTAACTTGTGACAAATGTCATCGGTTCAGGTGTGAGCAAAGTGCAAGAGGAACAGAAAAGAGAAACAGATCTACCCTTATTCAAATCAAGAAAAGACTCATGAAAAGGACGTCATTTAGACAGGGTGCCGGCTTTTGGTAACACCTCAAAGAACATTCTAGGTTAAACAAATGATTAAAACAAAAGAGAGTCCACAAATGACCCAGAAAACTCTTGTTCTGGACCTCAGCTGGTACTGAAGACTTCACTCAGGCTCAAATGACTGAATAAATTTCCATGACTCCACTGTATAAATTTCCCGTAACACAAACCTTTTTCTTGAGCTGCATTAAATCATGTTAACAAATTCTCAGAGTTTAGTAAAGATTGAAGAAATTGGTCCCCAAGGAGAGAGCTCTGTCTTTTGGTTTGTGATAAATTCCTCTCCACATTAAAGACTTGTAAAAGGAACTTTAAACCACTTGTTAGTTTTCTCATGACCTGTGCTGTTGACATGAAGGTCAAACATCACATTTCCATCCAAGGGGAGGAGAACACAGTAGAATAGCCTCGAAACCTGGGCAATTTCCAAGTGCCATAACTGAAAGGCCCACTATTTATAGTGGCTCACTGGGAAAATATGAGCATAGAAACTGGGATACCTTGTCCCCTGAATCTTTGAAACCTACTAGTTCCTCCCCACATTTTCTATTATTTAAAGAAGAAAGGCAGACATAATTGAATATAAATTTACTTCTCATTCTGTGTTTTTCAGAAAACAGGCCTGGAGGGGAAGTGTAACCCATATGTAGCATATTTTCTAAGCAACCTAGGGCCTCTCTCTGTGTCCCCATTGAAAGTCCCAAATAGTTCATGGCATCGATCACTTAATCAGCCTCTGACTCCAGTTGTTGAGTTTTGTGATGGGTAAACACTCAAGGACTTGCATCTCCTTGACTATTATGTTCCTGGCATGTATTTTCAGTAAGGACATTTTTCTGCTGCTTCTGCGTCCTTTCAGGGATTCTATGGTGGCCAATTCTTTTCTGTAGGTCAGCACTCACTAGGAGAACTTTCTGCAGTGACGGGCTTGCTCCACGTTTGTGCTGCTCAATATGGAAGCCACGAGCCCATTAGCACTTAAGTTTGTACTCTGTTTAGATGTTTGTGGTTGTTTGTATTAACTGACTCAAATAAATATTATGAGTAGTTCATTATGGAGCAAGAAAATGTTAACACTCTTAAAATGAAGAATCAGCAAGGTCTTTTTTAAAAAAAGTATTTATATATAAATTTCACATCTTTGTAATCCCAGGGATTCACCCCCCCCCCACCATGCCTCCTTTTTCCCCCCTGCCCAAAGTTGTGTGCTTCAGTTTGGTGCTTAGCTTGTTTTGACTTTTCCTCATGGATTTTGTTTATTTTTTCTCTAAATCCCATATATTAGTGAAACCTTTTGGTTTCTGTCTTTTTCTTTTTGACTTGTTTCTGCTAATATGATTTCTTCTAAGTATATTCATGTTATCATAAAATCATCAAATTAGTCATTTTTAATTGATGAATAATACTCATGGTGTATCTAGACCACATCTTTTCCATCCATTCATCTGTTTTGGGACATTAGGGTTGTTTCCAAGTCCTTGCAATTATAAATTGTGCTGCAGTAAACATCCAAGCACAGGTGTCCCTTTGTACCCACACTGAGGTCTCCTTTGGGAAGATCCCAAGAGAGCAATTGCTGGGTCAAATGATAGTTCCATTTTCGTTAATCTGAGGGTCCTCCACACAGATTTCCATAGAGGTTGGACCCGTTTACAGTCACACCAGCAGTGTCAGAGTGTTCCTTTCTCTCTACATCCTCGCCAGCACTTGTTGTTGCCCGTTCTTTGGATGTGGGCATTCTTACTGGTGTAAGGTGGTTATCTCATTGTGGTTTGATTGGCATTTCCCTTATTGCTAGTGACATTGAGCAATTCTTCATGTTCTTGTTGGCCATTTGTATGTCCTCTTTGGAGAAGTGTCTTTTCAGTTCTTCTCCCCATACTTTGACTGGATTTCTTGTTTTACTTTTGTTTAGTTGTGTGAGTTCTTTGCGGATCTTCGTTATTAAACCCTTATCACTCTTGTGGAGGGCAAAAAATTTTTCCCATTCTCTTGGGCTTCTTTTTGTTTTTTCTGTTGACTCTTTTGCTATACAGAGACTTTTTAGTTTGATGGAGTCCCATCTGTTTATGTTTTCCTTCATTTTTTTGCCATCTGTAGATGTTTCCAGAAAGGGTTTTCTGAACTGTAATTCATGGAGAGTTCTGCCCAAGTTTTCCTCTATGTATGCTGTGGTTTCAGGTCTGACCTCTAAGTCTCTTATCCATTTTGAGTTCATTTTTGTACATGGAGTGAGGGAGTTGTCTTGGTCCATTTTTTTTCCCATGTCTTAGTCCAATTTTCCCAGCACCATTTATTGAAGAGGCTATCTTTGCTCCAAGGTAAATTTTTCACTCCTTTGTTGAAGATTAGTTGACTATATATGTGTGGTTTTATTTCAGGGCACTCAATTCTGTTCCATTAATCTGACTGTCTGTTTTTGTACCAATACCATGCTGTTTTAATTATTATGGCTTTGCAGTATAGTTTGAAGTTTGGAATTGTAATACCTCCATTCTCTTTTTTTCTGCTCAGGAGGCTTTTTGATAATTGAGGTCTTTTGTTATTCCATATGAATTTCAGTAATTTTTGTTCTATCTCTTTAAAAAAATGTCATTGGGATTTTTATTGTGTTGAATCTATAGATTGCTTTTGGTAGGATGGCCATTTTGATGATATTAATTCTTCCAATCCATGAACAGGGAATGTCATTCCATTTCCTTTTGTCTTCTATCTCTTTTAGCAGCATTCTAAAATTTTCTTTGTATAGATCTTTCATATTTTTGTTAGGTTTATTCCCAGGTATTTATTATTTTTCGGTGCAATGGTAAATGGGATGAATTTTCTGATTTCTTCTTCTATTTGACTTTTTGCGTATAGGAAAGCTACTGACTTCTATGTGTTGATTTTCTATCCAGCTTCCTTACTGAACTGGTTTGTTATTTCAAGCAATTTTTCTGTGGATTTTTTGGGGTTACCTATATAGAGAGTCATGTCACCAGCATATAATGATAGCTTCAGTTCCTCTTTCCCTATTTGTATCTCTTTTATGTCTTTCTCTTGCCTTATTGCCATAGCTAGAACTTCCAGTAGTATGTTAAAGAGTAGTGGGCAGAGTGGGCATCCTTGCCTGGCTCCAGATCTTAACTGGAATGATTTTAGTTTTTCCCCATTTAGGATGATGTTTCAGCAAGGTCTTGATGACAAATATCTGGAAGTCAGATTGCCTCGAGAAATAACTACAGAAGAATTTTTATAAGTGGAGATATTCAAGAATGACTAGAAAGAAGGGTTAGAAGAATGAAAGGCCTGGAAAGAATGTCATTGGCGTCAAGCCAAGATTTCAGAATACCTAGCTGAGCAAAGTGAAAAGTAGTTCAGGAAATGTAATGTTGGGGGAGGGGGGCAGTAAGTTTTTTTTTTTTTTTTTTTTTCTAAAAGGGAACATACTTAGAGCTGGCAGATATCATGTGGGACGAGAGAGGATTTGCATTTTCCACATCTTGCTGATCTAAAAACCCCAGAGCACTCATGCAAAAAAACCCAGAGCACTCAACCAATTAAAAAGTCCTGTACCTCAGACACTGTTAAGAGGTCGCTCGGCCAGTGACTTCAGGAGCAAAAGGAGCACCAGTAAGTTAGAGATTCATTCCAGAGGTTACACTTTACACAAATGCCCCAATAGAGCTGTCAACCTACAAGATCCAGCATTTTCCCTGTCTTTTGTATTCATAGTGTAATCTCAGTATGTGATGGAATAGTGAATGAATAACGAAAGAGACAGAGAAATGGGGGGAATTCTCAAACATCTTTGTTTTAAGTACAGTTCATGTTTTTTCATTGCTTTTCTCCCAGTCATTTCTTTTTCATTCCAAACTTTAATTTGATTTTCCCCCGATCTGTTCTACAGGATGCGCCAGATACCTGTCCTCATTCGAAAGTCTGGGCCTTGTTGAGTCATCCATTAAGGTCACCATGAACCTGACTGCCTGAGCAGCAAATAAAATGCATCTATGTATTTCCTATTGTCCTTTCGTGCTTTTTCCTCAGCAGCATGTTAGCTTATATCAGGGACAGGAGACTGAGGGAAACTCAGAATACCGAGCCTTACAGAACGCAGTAGAAAACACCTGTAATTTCACATATTGTTTCTTCCATGGCAACTTTTCCTTTCCCACGTGCTGCACATTCTGAGCAGCCTACCTCAGAAAATGTGATTGTAGATACTAAACAACAGAACATAAGCTTACGGTACTTTGAATACATGTAAACCTACAGAGGACTAGATAGTCTTTCCTTTGAAAACTTTTAATACAAAAACATGTTTTCCATCACCTTTCACAGACTGAAGTATTCCTTTCCGGTTTCCTTGGGTCTTTATTAATGATCTGCCATGCACAGAGGGGGTCTAGATAAAGAGACATGACATTATTGAAGAGCTGCCCATCTGGGGTGGAATAGAATTTAATCTTAAGATTTTCGTTATAGCGCAGAACATAGATTTAGGGCAGGCATAAGCTCAAAGACGGTCTTGGTCAAAAACAGCATTTTCACAACCTTGCTTAGAAATAGCTTCTGTATTTAGCATTACCTCCGCCCCTCACTCCCTTAGGCACACCGGGGCTTGTATACACACACACACACACACACACACATATGCACATGTGCATGCACACACACACAGAGGCAGTTTTCTGTTATTTATTGAGATTAGTAGCAGTTACATAGAGTTCTTTGTTTTTCCTGGAAACCTGACATCTAGCTAGATGAAGGACTTCTGGGCTTCACTTGTGCTGAGATAACCAGAGGAGGAGAAGGGGGCAATTCTGAAATAACTTGAGGAATTGTCTCTTTTACCCCAAAACCATCTCCTAAGAGATGAACTGTCAAGAAAGGAAAAGACTTGAGGCCAGAAGAACTGATTGTAAGGACTCGGGGTAGCTCAACTGCTTTAAAGGTGAGCCCATACCGTGTAAGGTTTCCCTTATCTTGTGAGTAAACTTAGGAAAGTTAGGTAATGAATTATCAGCAGCAGATGAAGTAGCTGTTGGCACAATTGACTAAATATAACACTTCTTCCTTTAAAACACAGTTGCATCAGATGGATAATTCCTTGGCTGTTTCTTCCACAGAAACTTCAGGTGCATCCTCATATTTTTATTAAATGTATATATATTTTCTTACATTGCTAGGTACCCCAAATTACTCCCACTACCATATCACCTGTGAACCATCATCTTATTCACTTGTGTTCATCGTGAAGTTATCCTAAATTTGCATCCTCATACTAATGGAACTTTGTGTTTATATTCACGGACAGTGAATAAAATAGGAGTATGAAAGAACCTCAAGAGAAATAAAATATCTATCTGCAATCAGTAAAAAAAAAAAATAATAGTGAAGCACTGCTTGAAATCCTAAGTTCAATGAAGAACCAAGCTAGAAAGGAGGGGTGGGGAGTGGCTACAAGAGGCTGAGATGTGTCAGGTTCTCTGAGATTTAGTGAGGGAAGGGGTAACACAGTGTAACCAGAAGGAGACAATCAAAATCTGCCCCACGCTTGCAAAACATCACTCCCTGACACTTTAGAATAGTTTCTTGTGATGTTGATATTTATAATGTATAAGTCTTGGAGCTTAAATATGACCACTAGAGGGCGCTGTGGAATGCCAAGTGCCACCTAACAGCCTGACAGCTCATCGGATGACCTTGCTCTCAAGAAGTTATGGATGCAAGATGGCTTCTAGTACTTTGTCTGGGATTCCAGAGGAAACTTGAAGGGCACCCCTAATATTGAGGAGTTTTTCAGGGTAAATAGGCTTAGAATCATCGAATGCTAGAAGCTGTCCTATCTAAGTGACCATTGTAGACATGCGGAGAGAGTTTAGAGATTATAGACAGAATCAATACTTAATTCTGCTCTTTCTCACCTATTAAGTGACCAAATGAGGCAACCCACATTTCTGCCCAGCCATATTTTGGGGACCCCAAATGACCTGGAGCCAGGCCGGTGTGTCAGAACGTAAAATGAGGAAAACAAACATGAAATAGTTGTCCCTGAGGGTTCACAACCAATAGTTTAGGTACCCAAAGCAAATCCCTGAGTCATGATTCAAAGAACTAATTCTCAAAAAAAAATTTTTTTTCTGCCAACGCGGATTGGTAAAATTTTACTTTCCTCTCCTTTCTGCCTTTTTTAAGAGACCAGGTCTCGCTATGTTGCCAGGGGTAGTCTCGAACCCGCGAACTCAAGCGAGTCCTAGCCTCAGCCTCCCAAGACTGGGATTAAAGGTGCACGCCACCATGCCCAGCTACTTTCCTCTCTTAATCAGGAACCAAAAACAGGATGAGAAAGCTGACTTTGGTAAGAATCTGATAAGAAGTCTTACCCTTTGACAGCTTCTACCATTTTCCCAGGACCCCATTGCAGGTCTGGGGTGGGTGATGGCCCTGGCCCCAGTGTCTTATTCTAGGACCAGAAGCTTTAGCGGAGGAAGATACTTTTCCCTCTGCTCTTTACAGCTTTTCCAGACCCTCTTTTCTGCAGGGCATCCCGTGTGATGAGCGCCTTCCAGGTGAACGTTCTCCAAGGAAGCCACAGGAAGGCAAGATCGGCCTGGGTAAGATTCATGTGCCTTCTCAGCCTTGAAACAACATTCTGTTCACCTGAGGCCTCTCTCCGGGTCCAGCCCCACTGAGTCTGGCCCGATCTGGTTTCTCAGTCAAACCCAGTCCTACTATTGCCAGTTTCCAGAAATGAGCCAGAAAAAAACTGCTTGAAGCGTGAGCGCTCACCCTGCAAGGAGACAGGGTCAGCATCGAAAAGGAACTTAGCAGAGGGTCCAGGGCAGTGAGACACAGGGAGCTGAGGGGCCTGGCAGATGCCTCCATCCAGCTGCTTGTTGTTGCTGGGGGACTTTGCCCAGAGCCTCCTCCAAGCCTCCTCTGACACCAGGGTGGCTGAGAGAGGAGCTGAGGCTGATTTGAAAGGGTCAGAGTTTATTTGAGCAAGACTCATGCTGAACTTAGCTGTGTCCAGCCGGGCGGGAGGCAGTTGTCTGAGCATCTGTGCAAGATGAGAGACTTGGAGAGGCAGGAGGGAGCAGAAGGAAGGAAATGGCCCTGAACAAAGAAGCACCTTGTCTGCTGCCAGGCTCAAAGCTTTCCTCTTGGGGGCAGCAGGGGCTGCATGGGGAGAGATGGCAGCGCTCATCAGGTGGTTTCTCATGGGCTGTGTTGAGATCCAGCTCTGGGGAAACTGAATATTGATTTGGTGACGTGTAGGAGCTTAGCACAGGTGACTCTTGTATTGGGAGCGGGGGTGGGGGCAGGCTTTTTCCTGAAAATCCTTCTGCCGGTTTCTCCTAAACCAGAGTTTCTCCTAAATCTTTACCTTTTTAATCTGATACAAAATGGACAGAAGGCTTTATTAACCCTTGAGCTTCCACACACACGTCACTTAAAAACCTGCTGCTTGTCTATCTCAGGGCCCGTTCCCAGGCTAAGGAAGAAACAGAACTTGCATTCTCTAGACCTGTCTTCTTCGCCTTTGTATGTATAATCCCAAAACCAGACCAGACTCTTAAAGTGATCAAACTATCCATTACTAAGTTAGCAAGTAAGCAAGTGACTACCTAATCATAGGTACTATGAAATAAGCGTGTAAAACCCAGTTACCTCATTACAGGTGCTGCAAAATAAACATGAAAAACCCCGTTCCCCACCACATGTCCACAACGGTCCTTTGTTCCTGGTCACCTCCCAGCTGTCCAGTTAGAGTTCACCAGCACGTGTTCCAAAAGCAACATTTCTTGTTCTTCCTTCGACATCCATTCTGGCTTCTTACAGACACATGGTCCAAAACATGGTGTTCTTTTTCTTTTTGGTGTCCGTCTCAATTTTAGGCAGCAGAAAAACCCCAAGGTAAAATGGGAACCAATACCAGGTCCACCTTCTCAGGCCTCGGTCAAGGCCTCTCCAAAAACATCTGGTAAGACAAGCTCCATCCCAAAGCTCAGATCTCCAAATTCTTTAGACTTCTTCAGCACACACCCTCAGCTCAGGCCTGCAAAGGCTCATGCGTTCGAACGTCCCAGACCATTGCCAGTAAAACCTCGTAGCCTCTGCTTTTCTGTTCTGCCCGTGCTGCTCCCGAAGGCCAGCACCATGGCCACCCCAAGATCACAAGTCTCTCACCAGCCCAGACCAGTGTTCAGAGGTCATGACCCAGCTCTTTCTGTCTGCCCCCGCTGTGGCCCCAACATGGGGTAACCACTTCCCAAAATGGCTGACTCCCCAAAATGGCTGCTTTCTGCCTTTCTTCATACAGGTATAGTTATCCCTTCTTGGAGGGAGCCCCTGTCAGTCACCTCACACCACAAAAGCTTTGGTGGTTTTTTCTCTCCTCCCTTTCTATCCTTCTGAAAGAAAACTATGGATTCTAGAAGGCTAGCACCACACCTTGGCATAGTCAGCAAGTCAAGTCTCCATAATGTTGCCAAGTCCTTGAAATTCACGATTCTAAAGCAAAGGGGAAGTAACTCCTTTCTCCTAGCTGCACAATGTTGCTTTCTGTGCATGACATCAGCTATGCGAATGGCGGATACCAGGCCACCAACTCCATTTTGATCCATTGTCTTGTTTTGAACAGCTCCATCAAGACATGTGGATGACTGTTCATGTGAGGTGATTGCCTCTGAAAGGAGGTGTTTTCTAACTAAAATGTGCTTAGAGGAGGAAAAACTACCCAGATTGACCAACTGGATAGTATCTAACACCTAGGAATACTAAGTGAACATTCTTTTTATAACATAAATACATTGTTCCGGCTGACCCCAAAGGGATGTTTATATTGATTCCATAAGAATTAACTGGGTTTGGGCTCAAAAGCAAAACACAATGGTTATGGTCAGGAGCTTTGATTTAGAATGCCCAGGTTGGAATCCTGCCTCCCCAACATCTAACCCTGTGCCTGTGAGAAGTCAGCGTTCCTCAGTCTCAGCCTTCTCATTTCTAGTATGGTTAATAATAGCAGTCTCCTCATAGAGCAATTAGCCCCATACCTGCTATATATATGGCATATGACATAACTGCTCACAAAGTATCCACTTGTCAGGAGCTGCGAGCTGAGACCCTCAGGACTCACGCCGTGGATGAAGAAAACGTCATTCCGCTCCTACCTGTCTTCAGAACACTGAAGATAGAACGGTGTGCTTGACCTCCGGTGGGCAGCAGGGTCCCCATTCCTTCAATGTTTACCTTGAGAAACAGTCCTTGGGAGATAACAAATTTATGAGAGAACCCCTTGCCCCCAGTTATCTCACGGGAACTAGTATTTTACCCAATTTAATTGTGCTTTAGTCACTGGTCTCCCTTGTTTGACTGGCCATAAAACATTCTCTTGACTCTTTATATATTGGTTGCCAGGGCCGTCAACTCGCTGTTTAGTTCATGCTTCTAATCAGCCCTCAGCCTCAATGGCTGAGCCATCTCTCTCCTTGCCCTTTCTCACCCTATGACTGGCTCTTTACATTCGCTATTATTATTGTTATTATTCAACTAATAACTCTTTGAGCTTGCTGGTAGGAAGTTCCCATGATAAACAATTCATCAGGGGTGATTTTATAGACAAGATACCTCAGCTGGGTACATTACTGGACTAAAATGTCTCTGCCTTTAATTGTAAAGGGTTCCAGATTTATGAATCACACCACCAGTACGAGCCACTGCAAGAGTGGAGCCGGATGGCAAGTTTTATGGAGGGAGGAGAAGGGTTTGTGACCCTGGTAGGGAATAAGGGAGTAAAGTACTGTTGGGTTCCTATCCAAAGAGGAGGGTATGGATTGCAGCCACACAATTGCAATAAACTCCAGGGTGGTGTGGGTATTGGGTTAAAACGTATCTGTTCAGTTTTTGGGTTCAGAGTATCCGAAATATGGAGCTATCAGAAGGAAAAAAATCATGTCAAAAATATTTTTGTCTTACTAGAGAAATAAACTTGTTTGAAATTAAGCATTTTTTTGCTAAGTAAACTAGAAGGTCTCCTGAGAAATAGAAACATCAAAAATATTGAAACTGTATTTCCATTTCTCTCTAATGTATCCCTATGTACCATAGGTTATTCCTATTAAATAAAAATAAGATGTATTTGCATAATAAAGAAGCAGTTAAGTTAAAATGTGCAAAGCTCTTGCCTTTTAAAACTTTAGCTCTACTAATTACTTCCTTTGTTTTCTTTCATTGTTTTAAGTTGAACTGACTCTTACCTAAAAAGACTAGTTTATATTTAGATAATAAAATTGTATTGACAAAAAACAATAACACAGATCTTGTAAATCCACCCTAAAGAGGAAAGTTAGGGCAGCCTGATTTCTCAGAAGTTGCTGATATTAGTGAGACAAGGGAAGCTATTAGCAGGTTTCTTTCTGTATCTGTTGAACTGCAAATATCTTCAGCTGAAAATGTTGATTCTAACCAACACTGGAGTTGGAAGTGGGCCCCTAAAATTGAATCCAATGTTTGAGGAATTTAATCAATGGTATGAATTGAATGAAATGTAGAAAAGTGGAAACCTAACAAAAAAAATTCTTGTGGGGGTGAGGAAACTCCACAGGTTAATTTTTCATTTTGTACCTAGATTTTTGTAACTGTCAAAATTGAGTCCAAATTGGGAAAGTGGGTTTTGTTTTATATCTGATAGCCATCATTGGTTCTACTTGTACAACTATAGTTCCACTATGTTCCACAAATTAATGAACTTTTTTTGGTCCCCATTAAAGAATACTCTGACTAGTGTCTCAAATATCAGGGTTCCGGGTATTTTTCTTCTTTACCTACTCACAAAAAAAGGAGAAATAAGAAGGAAGAGGAGGAGAAAAAGAAGATGTTATATTCTCTCTGAAAAAATTTTAAGTGCTAATAAAAAACTTTATAGCAAGGGATGTAATAGCTAGTCAAGATAAAGGTGCTCTGGAATCAATTATTTTAGAGTCTAGTGATGATAAATCAAATATCTATAATCCAGTTTGGCAACTGGTGAAAAGAATACTATATTTATATGAAATATGCTGCTATCCATAGCTGAAAATTCATAAAATAAAGGTGGGAGAAGTCTATTATTTAATGCATCACAATACTGTTAGGCAATAGGGACACAATATTTTATGAAAATATAAACTTGAATTTTATTATATGAAGGAAAATTTATAAATAATTTTATAATTGGTAAAAAATATAACCATTTTTTCAACTGGAAAATATCACCATAACACATTTTTAGGAGATAATCCTACTTAAATATTATACATTTATATAGCTTAACACATTTTTATACAAATATACACTCATGAATTATGCTATAATAAAAAATGGGATAGCTCCATCACTCCAAAATATGCCCCTACTAACCAGTACTATCCATTCCAACCTCAGGCAACATATTATTTGCTTTCTAAAGAAAGTTTGCCTTGCCAGGATATTATTTAGTTAGCATTGACACTATAGATTCTCTTCATCATAGTCACACATCACAATTTTTTTTAAATTCCTGTGTTTTTACAAATCAATAGTTCTTTTTTTCTGAGTAGCATTCCATTCCATGCCATTCCATCACCCAAATATGATGCAGTTTGTTTATCCATTCACTTATAGTTAGAAGAAATGGAAAACCTGGTTATTTAAGTCCCTTAGTATCATGCTGTTCCTTCCATACTATACACAGTCTCCCAATGTGAACTGTAATAAAAGAGATCACTTACTCTTTCCATATACCGTGCATTGTTGGTAGATTAAAGAAATAGCTCCCATAGATATACAGATCATTTGCACTTATCTGGACTTTTTTTTTCCCACTTTTTTGTTAATTTATTTATGCTTGGCTTATATAGCTGTATATGATTCAGAAATATTGCTCCATACCTCCTCAGGTGCATATTTATATTAAATTAGCTTTTGTTCCCCAGTGGTCAATGATAGTACCATACGTATTAGTAACACCCATTTTTATTTAGATAAAATAAATGTGAATGCAGTGGTATTCTACTTTTCTCAGGATCCTCTGAGAGTGAGCTTTTGACAAGATGTGAGAGGAAAGAGTGAGAATATGAAATTACACTTGTGCAAGACCAGATGAAATGCTCATGGAAATCACCACCACAGTAATCCCTCCAAGAGTAATCACCCCAAGTGCTGTGCAACATTCTGTCTTGGTCAGTGGTAACCACACACCTGTGAAAAACTATGATACTGGAACTTTTAGCAAATATCTACAGTTTCTTCTAGTGGCAATACACAAAAGCTCATCGAATCACATAACTATAACTTAAAAGCAGCCCTCCAGAGTCACTTTTCATTCAATATCTTCGAACATTGGAAATTGTTTTGGAAGCACTTCTTCTCAGCATGTGCATCTCGATCTGAGCTTTGATTCTTTAAAGCTCCCTTAAAGCACTGTTAAACTAAATTTAAAAACCTGTTAATGTTTTAGTCTATGATTTTTCAATTAAATAGATAAATATTTGCATTTGGACATTTAAAAGAAGTTCTTCGTGTGCAAGGAAGTTGGGAATCGGTGGACTTTGGGTAGGATGTGAGCTCTTATTTATTTATTTTCATCTTGTAATTTTCATACAGTATTGGTCACATTTGTATGGTTGTATTCTGCCTCTTATTCCCCACATTGCCCAGCCTTTCCCCCTCCCCCCCTCCAGTCACTCCAACTCCTCCCACTGTGAGCCATTAGTCCATGCTTGGCCCACTGGTCTTCTCTTTTCCTGAACTATGTCTATTTTTCCTGGGTGAGGACTTGCACTCCTGGACTGGACAGCACAGACCAGGCTGCTCAGGTCTCCAGGAGAAACTGAGGCAGATAGTCAGGCCGAGCACATCAGGAACTTGTTGTAGGGCAGATACGTGGTGGGCTCTCCAGGATCCTTCCTGGTGTCTGTCCCGTGTTGCTGGGTTTGTACCATGCAGTTCTGCTACCTTGGTTTGGGAATCCTCTTACCTACTCATACCTTCTGAGATTCTTTTTGGTTTGTTTGTTGTATTTATTTTCTTACGCCATTGCTCATTTTGTGCAGTATTTGATTTCTCCCCGCACGTGTCGTCCCTGTAGTTCTTCCACCACCATCCCCTCTCTGATCCATCATCACGGCTCCTTGTGCTCTTCCCGCCTGCCTTGACCTCTCTTTATCTCCCTCCTCTGCTGTGCCTCAGATCTATGGTCAGCTCGCAAGGTTTGTCTTTTTCCTGATCCTTTGTTCAGTTTTTCTATATTCTACATGGAAGTGAAACCATCCGATATTTATCTAGTTCCTTCTAATTTATTTCAGCGAGCATAACCCCTTCCAACTCCATGCATGTTGCTGCAAGTGGCATGAGTTTGTCTTTTTGGTCACTGAGTAGCATTTTTCTGTGCATATATGTGTTCCACATTTTCTTCATTCACCTTTTTGGGGACATATCTTCATTACTGAAAATACTATAGTAAACATAAGCATGCAGATTTCCTTTTGAATTAGTGTTACTATGTTCTTTGGCTGTAACTACTGGAATTCTAACTTTGCCTAGGTGCTAATATAAACTCCAGTCACCCTACCTATTCTTCCTTACACCACAGATCTAATTCTAGTTACTTGGAATATACTTTGCTTCTGCTTATTCACTACATCCCGTCCCTCCCCATCGACCCTTTCTTCTTGCAGAGATGAATCCTTCACTTGAGCTCTGATGTAACATTTCTCTTTTTTTAATATCTATTTGTGTGATCTTTCTTCTTATGTTAGAGTTTCTTAGGGAGGAGGACATGTTCTATTTTTATCATAAAATGCTCAATAAAGGCGTTGTAACCTAAACTTCCTTAAGCAACTGTGACTTCATTATCATACTGCCCCCCCCAGCTCCAAATTCATAAATTGAAATGAAGTGTAAAGTTTCAGACTGCAAACAGATTCCAGTTAGATGCAAAGAATAGATTCTATCACTGCAGATAGATTGTGGTAAAGAAATATTTACATAAATACAATTCCTTAATTGGAAATAATTTTTATTTTCTTGGTGTCATCTGAAAATGGTGTTGGATTATTCCTAGTTGACCTTTATCAGATTAAGCCTTAAACAGGGTTTAAGGCTGTTAACTGGCTCCCCAAAAAAACTGGCTACAGTAAGTTTAATATGATGATTCAGTTCTCAGCTGTTGGAAGCCATGATACTTGATAAAGACTGGCTAAGTCATGTAGAATTCAAACCAGAGAAGAAAGAAGCAATTGATTTTGCCCTAAGTCCTCCTCAGAAATAAAAAGACCAACAAAACATCTATCTTCTCAGCGCATCTTGCGTTCTATCTTCACCACCTCTGTCAGTTCAACTCTCAGAGTACTCAAGAGAAACAATTCTGATCACTGGAAGAATTTCTGGCAAACTTCTGTTAAATCCTCTTCTGATTCACTCAGTTTATTTGATTATCATATATTTATCATCCACCAACACTGCTTACTCTTCTCATCTTTGAAGTTCAATAATAACCAAGTCGCCACGATGGTTAGAGCCCACACATAAAAGAAAGAAAAGAATTCATTCTCAAGGGGAAATAAATACACAGACAAAAATCTACCCTGTGTTAAGAACTGTGAAGCAAGCACAGTGATGGAGATTATAGCAAAGCCTCCAGTGTGCTTAACAAACAGACTGAGGTGACATTGTGTGACTTTTAAGTAACCTTCAGAGGCCTTCTAGCTTCTGCATTCACCCTCTTAAACTGTAAGCACTTGTTGAAGAAGCCTGAGGTGGGCTGCTGGAGAAATCAAGGCCTTCCAGCCCACAGTCCCAGCCATCTTCTGGGCAGGTATGTGAGGCCATTTGAGAGGTAGTCTCCAAGTGACCTTCCAACTGACTACAAAAGCATGAGTGAACACAGCCACCAACTGAGCCCCAACCCCAGCCAAGCCCTGCCCAAAGAGCTGGCCTATTGCGGCATGACCAAAGACACCACTATTTCAAGTCACAATGTTTTCAGTGATAGAGCTACCTTTGCTACTGAGTCAGGGAGAGCACCCATGAGAAGGAAGTGCCTGAGCAGAAACCTAAATCAAAAGCAGTTAGTCCTGCAGAGTTTCATGGGACAGGATTCTAAGCAAAGGTAAATGCAAGTGCAAAGGCCAAAGGCAGAAGGAAGCGAGGAGGGATATCAGCAAAACAATGACTAGTGGATGGCTGGAACCTGGTGAGCATATGGGGATGTTACAGCAACCGGAGATGAGGTGGAAGTGGTCAGGGAGGCCGTATCATGTAGAATATGTAGTAACAAGTTTTGATTTCCTTTTAGATAAGTTTATTGGAGGGGGGTTTTTAGAAGGAAAATATGATACTTTGATCATAGTGTGAAGAATGGAAAAAGACAGGAGTCCAAAGGACTACCATTTAAAAGACCATGATGTTAATCTGATAGATGGTGGTGGTGTTGACTAGGGCATGAGTGTGAAGATGGTGAGGAACAGGCTTAAAATACATATTTTGGACTTAAGTTGCTGAACTTGGACTTGTTGGTGATTCTGGCAGAAAGGTAACTACACAAGAAGAATGAAGAATGACTGCTAGGTTTTTTTACTAGATATTCTGCATGGGTGACCGAGGAATTAACTGGAGGAGAAAAGAGGATAATGGATATTCCATTTTAATTTTTGTTATCTGGAGTACAGATATGCATAGTAACAATGAACTGTGTGTCTGGAAGTCAGGGGAAAGGACACAAATAGAGATATAAATTTGGAATCTTCAGTTTAGCAGATGTTATTTAAGGCCTTTGGAAAGATTGCTGATAAATTGGGCATGGTTTAGGGCACCTTGCCTTTCTTGGGGTGCCAAAGAAAAAAAATGCATTAATGGTGATCCTGACAAGCAAGCACGTTGGATGATGGTCTCAGAGGGTCTCTGATGTCAGCCCCAAGCTCCGACTCCACTCAGAGTGTGTCTGTGAGAGACGTTATTAAAGACACCTCAGAACTGTAAAGTGCATTTTCCAGATTCACACAAGCTTCACTGCTTCCAACTAACTATAACCTCAGAGGAGGGTATTTATCAGGGTGGAAAATTCGAGTCTGAACCTGAAGTTCCTGATGAATAAACATGGAGCTACCCACAATGAAATGTTTGGTATAGCAACTGGACCCAGCATCACAGGAACAGGTGAAACATGTCTAAGTTCACTGAGGGAAGGTTTGATCGACGGCAGCGGCTGAGCTCTCAAAAGGTCGTGAAAGGCTGTAGTTTGAAGGTCAAACTTGTTAACTGATCATTTGCATATTGAAGCTATAGAGCATCATTCGCAAAGCATGAAGACTTCTGGAGTAAGATGAAAGCTTCTAAAACACATTACACTGGAAGGTAGAAGAAGTTTTGGTCAAGCCAGAGAACTCTAAGAGTAAGAACACTGATGGCCGTGAGTGGATTCCTCGGCTTTTAGACATCGGGGCCAGTAAGATTAAATGCAAAATAAATGTTTGTATGATTTCATCAAATCAATGAATCCATAAGAGAACATAATAAATTTTAATAGAAAATAAATTAATTCTGATAGAAAAGAGAGCTTAGATCACAAAAAGAAAGAATAGACGTTGTGCACATGTAAAAAGAATGGCCAGGAAAATAGAATGTGAGATCATGGAAGACACGATGATAAAATAGTTAAAATATATATGAATGGGGGAGTCATTGGGTTAAATGCTGAAGAAATTGCTTTAGAATGGAATAATGACCCAGCGGATATTCCAACATGAAAACTATTAGGAAGAGACAATAGCAAGTCCAATGAACTGATTATTAAATCTAGCATGGAGTGAGCCAGAGTAAATGTGAGGTGAAACAAAGAAGAGATAGCTATTTCAAGAAATGTTGCCATAATGGGGAACAGAGAAATGGATGGGAGCAGTATATGGAGTGATACATGGAATCAAGGGAAGATTGTGAAAAGCTGAGGTCAAGTAAACTGATGAAACAGATATATTGTGATCAAGTTTGAGGGCTAGAAAACTCCAGTCTTCCCAGATTGTTTTTCACATTTGTTTTTTAACATGACACTATGAGCATGCCCTAGTCTACAGGTAGAGGTGGGCCTGCTCCTGTTGCCCTCATGGCCCCCGCCAAGTACACACTGATGGTCACATCAAGAATTGTTTAGAGTTAACAGAGGAAGAAAGAAAAGAAAAGCGATTACAGCTAGTTTTGTATGTTATTCTGACGTTGTACTACAAAGGCGCAGATATAATTGTACGAGCCTAATTATGGCCTATTTTACTAAAAGGTCAAGAAAAATGATCCTCCAACTTAAAAAAACATTTGTCAGGATATGTGGTTTTTCCTACATTTTCTGAACACAGAGTTGACTCAAGTTTCCCATCTCTACTACCTCGTGACTATGATCCGCCAGTCCATCAGAGACTTGGAAAAGATGGCTGAAGATTTGATAACATGGTAGTTTGGGGAAAAGGTCTATTCATAGACTTCTCAGAATTTATTCGGGGATAGTTCTTTTCCTTGTGGATTCCCACCAAGGCTTTCTGTCCATCGGATATTCTTAATAATCAGATGGATGAGCTATTCACTTTTGGGTATGTCAACCAATCTCTTTCTCCACCAACTCTAATCATTACTCAGCGTGGTCAGAGTAAAAATTTCTGTGGCAGGAGGAGTCAACACTAAAGATTAACCTAACACCTTGAGTTTCACCTGGACTCATCTGTCTATGCCTGTTGCTGAGTGTTCATCCTCTTAGAGCAGAAATGGATGATAGCATCATTCCTGAAGGAAACAGACAGTATCTGGTGACAGGCAGATATCACTTCTGTAATAGAAGAGGAAGGGATTTGTCTTTATTATAAGAGACAGTTATTTTGACAATGGGTATCATTTCTTTGTACAGTGTCTTCATAGGTATTATTGTGAACGCTTTACTTTGCTTTTCATATTTTACATCTGTTGCTGCTGTGTTAGTTCCCCACTGTTACCATAACAAGTTTCACATGATAACACAGATTTATTCTCTTACAGTTCTGGAGGTCAGAACTCTATAAGTTTTAGTGAACTACAGTTAAGTGTCAACAGGGCTGGGCCCTCCTGTAGTCTCTGGGAAGGGAGTTTGTTGTCTTACTTTTTTCAACTTCCCATGGCCCATCTGCATTCTTTGACCTGTGACCTCTCTGTCAATCTTCAGCATACACCACTCCAATCTCTACCTATGTCATCACATCACTTACTCTCCTATCTGTCCCTCTTAAAACGACATTCGCGACATCGTTGAAATTATCTAGATCTTCCAGAATAATTTTCTTATCTGAAGATTTTTAACTTAATAAAATGTTATCAATCCCTTTGAAATATAACTTAACACATTCATAGGTTCCAGGCATCAATAAGTACACATTCTTAGGTACTATTATTCAGTTTTTTCAGTTAGTTACAAATTAATTATTCCACAGAAAACAAAGTGTGTTAGTGAATCAGTGAAATTTGTTTATTGAACCATCTATTTCGTCACCTAAAAATCCTAACTACATGGAATATTAAGATAGCTTAGTAAAGATTCAGATATAGTAATTTCTAGGGATAATGCCCTCCAAAATACGATGCTTTTCTAAAGAAATTAGCATATGTTTTGAGCCAGAAGTAAAAAATATAATGCTGTCTCAACTATAACCAGAATTGAGAGTTGTGGGAAATCAAGAAATAAAGTGTACCCGGTGACCAATTTGAAAATTTTGCTTCCTGCCCCTATGAAATTGAACTGTGCTTCATTGAAGGTCTTATTTTCAGAGAAGGAGTATTTCCCCCAAATGCAATAATGTTCCCATTGAAATGGAAACTGAGACGAACATCTGTCCATTTGTGGGTCCTGTCCCTGACATAGCAAGTATATCCCAGTTATTGATCTCTGTTATTGAGGGAAAATAGGATACTCTTCCCCAATGGGAATGGAGTGAATTATATCTGAAACCCATGAGATCTTTTGAGGTACCTCCTACTATTTCCTTGATTAGTAATAAAGTTAATGCAAAACTTCAACATACCAACAAAAAGGACAACTAAGAGTTCAAATCCTTCAAGATTTGGGGTTTAAGTTATCCCAACAAGCAAAGGAGCCCAGCAAGATGAGGCATTGTTTGAGGTTAAAGGGACCAATAACCTTTAAGGTCTAGGGTCAGAGGGATAGAAGAAGGTGATGTGATGACATAGTAAGTAGAGAGTGGAGTGGATAGAAGTAGATTTTTTTTTTGAAGACGAGGTCTTGCTTTGTTAGCCAGGGTACCACAGACTCTGCCTGGGGTACAGCAGACTCAAGCAATCCCCAACCTCAGCCTCCCAGGAAGCTGTGATTACAGGCGCCCACCATGACACCTGACTGCTTTCATAGAGACCAGGTCTTGCTATGTTGCCTGGAGTAGACTCGAACCGCAAACTCAAGGGATCTCCAGCCTCTTCCTTCCAAGCTCTTGGATTACAGGCGCACACCACCATACCTGGCAAAACCAAGCTTGGGATACTTTGAAGATGGAAAATGGGTCACGAAAAGGTGGTCACTCAAATTTAAAAATGGCTGGGCGCAAATTCCCTTCCCAAGACCTCCAGAAGGATCTGTCCTTACTGACAGCTGGTCAAAGGGAACATGGATGGGAAAAGAGGAAGTCATAAATCTTAGCATAGACTCAGGACCTGCTAACAATTATAGTAATGACTACGGCAGTTACATATTTCTCCCTATTTATGGAATTTCTTCCTTTCATATGTATGTTTATTAATCATTATTTCTTCTTTCTTCTTTCCCTTTTAACCTTATTTTATTTAAGAAATGAGATGATAGCTAGTTTTATAATTTACTATCTAAAATACAACTGCCCAGGGCCAGAACAGTTCTATTTGCATGCAAAATAGTTATTCAGGTTAGGTAAGAGCATCATGTTGCTGTGATTCTAAGTTGAATCAAGGTTAAATGTGAGAAAAAGAGAAGGAAGTCTGAGAAACCAAGGATTGGACTGTGTTAATTCTTTGTCATTATCAGTCTATCCCTACTTTCCACTGTTCCTTTTTTTATAAAGCTGGCAGAAATGGGGGTCTGCAAGCCATATTCTCCAGGTTTCTTGACAGATGGGGTTAAAGAAGACATATAAAAAGAGGGAGGAAGAGAAAAATCATTTATTTTTGACTCTGATAGTCTATCAAAAATGACAGCAACATCAACAGTGGGGTATTGGTAGAAGTGGAATCTCTTGAGTTTCTGCTCATCTTTGTTGTTTGTTTTTGAGACTAGGCCTTGCTATTTTTGCCTGTGGAACCACAGGCTCACATTGCCCAGGGGCACCACAGACTCAAGCAATCCCCAGTCTCAGCTTCCCAGGTAGCTGGGATTACAGGCACCTGCCACCACGCCCAGCTATAATTTTTTTTGGAACTAGGTCTCACTACGTTCCCCCTGGCGGAACTCGAACCATGGTCCCTAGCCCCAGCTGCGGCTTCCTAGGCTGCCACTTACAGGCATGTGCCACTGTGTGAGGCCCTGTTTCTGCTCATCTTTGCACTATGAATCCAACCACAGGAGCAGCAACACTGCATTCAACAGCATTGGGTTATAAACTCCTGTTCAATTGCAGGTGCAGTTTCAATGTCAATGGCAGCACCTCTAGCAGGCACTTGGCAAGAGCCAGAGTCTGCAGCTCAGACTCAATAACAGCTTGTTTCTAGGTAACACCTTTCTCTGCTTTGTTCCTCTGACTATTCTAAAACCTTACAACCAATTCCCTGCATTGAATTTATCTTCAATATTTAGAATAGTTTCTACTTTCTGGGCATGATACTAACCTATCCGAACCTCTGATTTATGACATATGTGAGAAAACTAATGTTCAAAGTTACAAGAACTTTCTCATTCCTATTCTAGGTAGGAAATAAATTTCTAGGTTCCAAATAAATTTGCAAGACTAGGCTGATCATCCCTTCCAGAGAAACAGTGTGGCATAATGAAAAATTGTCATGCGATTTTAAAAACATATCAAACTATCTTTCAAGGAAAATGTCCTTTAAAATGAAATCATGAATATAAAGTTGCCAAAAGAATTGAGATAATTGAGTAAATTGCAAGTGAATGAATTACTTGTTTATGAAATAACATCAGTCATTTTAAAATCTAAAAAAAAAACAAAAACTAAAACCAGCAGGAGCGGTCAGACTGTCTGATTTCTCTAAATTCTTCATGCTTTCCTGGAACTGCTCGTAATACCGTGGGAGTGACAGCAGGTAAATAGCTAATTGTATAACCATTCACTGAAAGTGTGGTAAAAATACAGAAAAGTTTTTTTATGGGGTGATTAAAAGAAAACCTGTGAATTCAATCTAGCTTTACTCAAATGCCCGTTCTGTCACTTGACTTGTAGTAGACAAATTGTTTGACCTCTCTATATGCTCTGTTCACCCATCTATCAAAGTCCTAGCTGTATTTTCCTTTATCCTCTAGCACCTCTCTCTCTCATTCTCTCACTCTCTTGCTCTCTCTCACTGTCTCCCACTCTCTCTCAGCTTCTCTGTATATCCCATATTGCTAGATACATCCTCAGAGTGGCATAGTTCAGTATCCTTGTCCTGTGGTCAAGGTCACTGGTAGTGAAGTCTTTTATGAAACATTTGTGTCCATAACTAAAAACTTACCTTGCCAGACTCTATGTTGCCTATTGAATATCCCTCTGCTTTTTTCAGAAGAGCTGTGTTCTTTGAAAAACACAAGTTTCAAGGTTTATAGAGCTGCAATTCCAATGCCATTTAAATAACTTAGACGTATAGCTGTTACTGGTGCTTACACACAAACCTGGGAAGTTCTGAAGATGACTAAGCAAGATATTGGGCCAAGATTGGACCAGTTTACATGCCCACCAGCAGTGTAAGAGTGTCCCCTTCTCTCCACATCCTCACCAGCACTTGTTGCCCGTTCTTTGGATGTGGATCATTCTTACTGGTGTGAGGTGGTATCTCATTGTGGTTTTGATTTGCATTTCCCTTATTGCTAGTGACGTTGAGCAATTCTTCATGTGCCTGTTGGCCATTTGTATTTCCTCTTTGGAGAAGTGTCTTTTTAGTTCTTCACCCCATTTTATGATTGGGCTTCTTGTTTTGCTTTTGTTAAATTGTGTGAGTTCCTTGTGGATCTTCATTATTAAACCCTTATCACTCTTGTGGAGGGCAAAACTTTTTCCCATTCAGTTGAGCATCTTTTAGTTTTTTCTGTTGTCTCTTTTGCTGTACAGGAGCTTTCTAGCTTGATGTAGTCCCATCTGTTTATGTTTTCCTTTAATTTTTTGCCATCAGTAGATTTTTCCAGAAAGGGGTTTCTGAATTGTGCTTCCTGGAGGGTATGGAGGGCCCTCAAATTAATGAAAATGGAACTATTATTTGATCGAGCAATTGCTCTCCTAGGAATTTACCCAAAGGAGACCTCAATGTGGGTACAAGGGGACACCTGTACTCGCATGTTTACCGCAGCACTATTTATAATTGCAAGGACATGGAAGCAACTGAAATGTCCCAAAACAGATGACTAGATGAAAAAGCATTGGTCTATATACACAATGGACTATTACTCATCAATTAAAAATGACAAATTAGATGATTTTATGATAACATGGATGGATTTAGAAGAGTTCATATTAGCAGAAACAAGTCAAAAAGAAAAAAAAAACAGAAACCAAATGATTTCACTACTATATGGGACATGGGGAAGATAAACAAAAATCCATGAAGAAAAGTCAAAACAAGCTAACAACCAAATTGAAGTACACAACCTGGGGGAGGGGATGGGACAGGGTGGGGCAGGGTGGGAACAGACAGGGAGGGGGGTGAACCACAGAGATGTGAAATTCATATATAAATAAAGTATTTAAAGATTAAAAAAAAAAGATATTGGGCCAAGCTGAGGGTGAGGTACCAGAAAGACATGAAGCGGTGTTGATGGATCTAAAACAGAAGTGCTTCCCTCTTATTTTCTCCGCCAAATGAGAATCCTCTAGAGGGAAGAGTAGGGGATAAAAAGGTAAGAATATATGGATCTGTGAGTCATCTGTGAGAAAATACCAAGTCCAGGGAAGGAAGGAAAATACAGCAGATGCTGCCATCCCCACATTTAAAAGGCCAGTATCCCTAGTGCCACCCTAACTGCTCATAGGTAGCTTCTTATGAAGCTAGATGCACGGGTGTCCAGATATTCAGACTCCTCTAGCTCCTTCATGGGGGTGCTATAGGTCACAGGAGTGATGAAGCACCTTGCCCTGAGAATGGAAGACTCCTGCTCTTTCTGCTCAATGTGTTTAAGTCTGAACATACCCAAGTACTAGGAAGGCCATTGTCCATGGAAAAGAAAACATACTCATGAAATGAGGATTGTTAGGGTGCCAAATAGACTGAACCCTTCTCCCAACCCCAACCCCAGTGTTCTTGGCCATGAGAACGTGGCTCCTTGGGGAACATATAAATCATGGGGAAACATATACCTGTGTATCAGGGCAAGTTGTCTTCAAAGAGAAGATTATCATTCATCTCAAAGGTGTCTCTGTGCTAAATTTCTTAGTACTTTCACACTCCTGCCACCAACACGCTTCCAAATCTTACCAGAGTTTAACTTCTCCTGCCCCATTTTTAACCATCTGTCTTTACCATATTTATCTAGCATTGTATTGCAAGACAATAAAGTATAGCATCTCTACACAATGTGACCTTGAAAATTAAAGTGGGTATTTGCCCACCTAACTAGGAAGAATGAGACTTATGAACTGATGATTTCATAAAGCTTATAGTTTTTCTCCCAGGCATTCAGAGTGAATGGTCAGAAGTACTTTTAATCAAAATGCAGTTGAAAGACACTGGTATCAATCATGTGAAGTCCTGAGTTTAGACTAGGTATATCAGAGGTATGATTTGGTCCATTCTAAAGAATCAGGGTAAAATATTCTGTATCATTAGAGCAGTCAGAGACTAGGGCTGGGGGAGAGAACAAGACCCCAACCTGCTTGCTCAGGGACCATTGACAACTTCAGGATAGGTGCAAGGAGCATGGGGAATTGACCACTGCAACATTTTTTTAGCAAAGAGAAAATCTGCATGTTGGTCCCCTAAGAGGAAATCGTAAACTCCCAGGAAGGAATGTGAGGAGAAAGCAGGAACAAGTAGCTACCCTCGATGCTCCATGTATCCTTGGCAGTCCTCCACTCTCTGATAAGAAAGCCCTCTTGGAGCCAGGAATATTCAGGTGGGAAGACCTGATGGTCTTCATGAAACTCAGCATGTTCCTGACAGCAGTCAGCGAGGTGCTTTGCAACTATCCACACCTTCTTTCACCATGAAGCGAACTTTGGGGACTGGCTCTTTATTCTTCCTTAAGAAGGAAAACCAAGGTTGGGCATCAGATAGGGAGAGATGCTTCTGTCCTCCTTGACTTCTGATGTCTGCCCTTTTGCAGTCACCTTATCTCCATCAGTCATTCCTCCTGGAAACCAAAAGAGCCCCAGTGATGCCTCCACATGACAGAAGGCAAGTAAGCATCTCCAAGACCTTGGTTTTGAGTGGACGATCTCTGAGGGACCATCGGTGCTCTCTGCATTGGTAGAGGTTACTTTAGTGTGAGGGGAGAGCTACGGGCATATGGAATATTGGGGTCAAGACTGGCCAGAAAGGGACAGAGCAAAATCTGATCGAGCCTAAGAATAAGATTTCCAGAGACTCCGATTATATCCATCAAGGCAATTTTTAATATTCCCTTCTGTCTACTAAGCTCTTCAGTCCTCTATGCCAAGTCCAGTTTAACTTAAACAATCACCTGATCTAAACTGAAAATCCTTGTGTATTTATGCATTTTTCTCAGCATTTCTGGCTGACTGCATCTACTAACCTAGATAAGCCCAGCTGAAGACAAGCCCATGTTTTCGGCTTCACTTAAATGTTTGTGTTCTCCTTGCTGTAAACAAGAGGATATTTTAAATGCTGTTTCTGGAAAACTAGATGCAATCACTTCTCTAAAGATAGAGCTCTTCATGTATTTACTCAAAGTCTGAGAAGGAATGATTGATGAAAAGGGTTGCCTTTCAGGACATGTAACCAAAGGAACCTGAATTCAGTGTTTCTTTAACTGTCAGAAAACAGTCGATGGAAAAATACAGCTGATTGTTTATTTTAGTATTGATATTAGACCACACCACTCTTCTGTATAAAAGACAAGTATTTTTAAAGTCATTAAAGCCAAACAAAATCATTAACTTGTTAATCTTTGGCACTTAAACTAAGGATGATCCATGTATTGAAGTGTCTCAGGCCTAACAGACAACTAGAAATATTTTTAAATCTATTTTATTTGGCATTGTTGTCTATTCTGGGTTTCTTCCCCATCTTGTCATCTGTGAACTATCATCTTAATCCTTTTTTGCTCACCACACCCCCAACTTTCCCCCCAACTCTCTCCGCTTGCTTTCTACTTCAGTTCTGCATACAATTTTAAATTTTTCTTGTCTGTTTGCTTGTTTTCCCTCTATTCCTCATATAAGTGAGATCATCCAGTATTTCTCTTTTCTTTCTGGCTTATTTCTGCTAGGATGATGCCTTCTGGCTCCATCCATATTGACCCAAATGCCCTAAAATAGACAAATGGCTCAGAAAGCTGTGGTATATGCACATAATGGAATATTATTCGTCTATCAAGAAAGACAAACTAGAACTATTAATAGGAAGCATTTTACTCAAAGAATTCATTCTAAAGATTTGTATAACATTTTCTACGTGCTGCATCAAATCCTGTGATAATGCTGCCCTGCTATTTAACCTGTTTTTGCTGCATTTGCTGATCTGGGCATTCTGATGGTCTTCCTCTGACTGCCCTTTTCACTTTCACAAATGTTTCTTTGAGGGAACATTTTTCCACTCCTTGAAACACCTACTAATGCTCCATACAGACCCACTCTTGAGCTTTTTCCTTTTCAAAAGGACAGTGGAAAACCATATCTGTGCCAAACAGTGAGATTTGAGAGCAGGGGCATGGAAAAGACAGAGCTCACTGTTTGCAAATATTTTTACAAGATGACAGAACAACTTTAGGGAATTAGAATTATGTCAAAAATCGGTTGTGAGATATCAAAAATGCTCAAATATTTAAAAATTACACAATACAATAAATATCCCATGAATAAAAGATTAACTAGAAAAGATTTTGAACTGAATGAGGAAAATACAACTTAACAATGTTCTTGTGACACAGATAAAGCAATACTTGACAAAAGTTTGTAATTTTAATGATAAACACAAATTTAATCATAAATACACTTAAGTAGATATGAACCACTGTTACCTAAAAAAAAAAGAAAAAAAAAAGAAAAAACAGTATATATTAGAAAAAAATTAAAGGTTAAAGTTCACTTACCTAAACTTCAACTTAAAAAAGCTAGAAAGACAGAACAAATGTGACACTAGGTAAAGAGATGAGGTGCAGAATCACAAAGATAAGAGCAGATGTTAGTAAAGAAATTAACCAATAAGAAAACAGTAAAGCTGAAATGTTGTTCTTTGAAAATGTTAATCAAGTTGATAAAGTCCTGATAAGACTAATCAAAAGGAAAAATAACAGGGAACAGAAATTGCCTATCAGAAATGGAAGAGGTAATATGACTATAGATACTATAGACATTAAAAGAGTATTAAGAAAATGCTGTGGCAACATCATGCCAATAAATTATGAAAAACATTTCACCAAAACAAAATTAGTTTATATATATGTACATATATATATATATATATATATATATATCTTAAAGGAACTGTAATTAATCATTAATAATCCTTCTTCCATCTAGAAAATACCTTGGCTATTTTAAAACTTCCTCATAGAAGTAGCCTCAATAAGGCATTATTGGACCGTTGTAAAATTGCTCAACAATGAAAAGTGTTACAGGACAGGAACAGGGTTACGGTAATGCCCCAGTCACTGAAAAACTCAGCTGAGCTGTCCTATCATGTGCGGAGTGTGGAGCAGGACTTAATGAGTCCACAGCATCTGGGGGTGGGGGAGGTGTGGGGGGACACATTATACTTAACGTCCTAACTCTTCTAGCTCCTGCTTTACTCATCTTCTCTCAACTAAATATTGATGTTTTATTTAGTCATTTAGAAGGAAACTGAAGAAGGGACTTTTCATTGACCTTTGCAGCCTGTTTATTCCAGAGCTTTGAAAGGCAAAGAAACATGATATCTCCTGATGGAACCAAAGACCTTAGCAGATTAAAACAGATCAGTCATATATAAAGCTTTTACATGTCTCCATATTTAAAATTAGGCCATTCTCCAGAGGCGATAATAGATTCCTATAAAGAGATCTATAAACGTTCTGTATTTCAACACATGTATATAGAAATTACCCCTCTGCACAGCTAAAAAACCTGGTAGACACATGGGGGAATTGGAAATTCAACTTGGGGCACAGGATCAAATCTAAATATTTCGTTAGAGTGAAGTAAATAGTGTTGATACTGCATCCTTAAGAAAATGGATGCTAGAATACTAGGAACTAGAGAAAAGGGCAAGAAGGGCTTTGCTGTCCTAGAGAAACGTTCAGAAGCAGTGTGTTCTTAGTGCAGCCCGTCAGAGAGGCATGGGATTTCTGTTTGTCCTACTTTTAGTGCTGCTAACTTTAATCACTTGATTAAACAGATGTCAACCAGCCTTCTCCACTGTAAAGTCACTGTTTCCCCCTTTGTAATTAAGAGAGGGCTTTTTGAGGAGGTATTTTGAGACTCCGTGACTATCCTCTTCAAAGTTCAACTATTACTCTTAGCATCCACTAATGATTCATGTCCAAAATATTATGATATTTGGTAAATGAAGATTAGTCAAAAGATGGGTCATTCCTTTTATAATGTTTTGTTGGCATTCAATTGTAAGAAAGGATTTTCCCTTTTCCCCTACTTATCCCAATTTCAATATGTCTTTCTAAAAGACAAACTCATGGGTTCTAAAATCCTACATTCTGGATTACATTCCATTGCAACCATTATTCATTTCAATGCTCAAATGTTCCCCAAGTTTGCTCATAAAAATCCTATCAAGCCGGCTCCTTTGACTTGAAGTTTTCCCATTATTTCCCAAGGTCTATTTTACTTTCCGGCATGGCAGAACGTTCCCGCTCATAGCTACTGCCCAACTGCTAGAATCAACCATTTCTCCAAAAAGGCCCTATTTCTTTTCTTTTAGTGAAGCATGATATTTAGAATTCACCATCTAAACATGGGTGTTCATTGCTGCCAGACCCTTCCAGCAACTAGAGCTAGCACAGACATGTAAGTACACACATAGACACACACACACTCTCTCTCACCCATAAATGCATCTAATTTGCACTCACACAAGCAATCTAGGGAAGTGTCTCTACAACTCATCAAAAGAAGTTTTCTCATAGCAATCTGTTTTTGTAAGACAATTTCCAGTGTTCCGTTCTAGTCATCCAGACTCACACAGTTTGGAAGGGAGAGTGTTCACTGGACCACTTTAAAGTATATCCTGCCTCCCAGCCTGGAGACACGGGGTGGTGAGATGTCTGAAGAACTTCACTCAGGGTAGCCAGCAATATCTGAAGTTCTGCTTGCGGTTCCCAGCAGAATGCAGGGTAGGTGTTGACTAGAAACTTTGCCTACCTGACCCCTTGTATGTGAAATACAAGTGAAAGGTCAACACAAATCAGAGCACCAACTACAGGAGATACATAAAGTCCTTTCTCAAAGACTGGCCCTGAGACTGAATCTGGATTACTAAGATACCTTCTAATTCTGGAGTCGACAGGGATCGATGACTTGGTGAAAAATAGCCCTCTTTCTGACTTTAAAGGCTGCACATAAAATCTTGCTGAAAAGAAAATTTAGATTACAAAAACCTATTGGGGAGATGAATATATGACTTAGGCAAAGGATTCTTTTACTCTTTTTTGCTCTTTGTATGTCACGGATCTGCCCTTAATACTAAAATTTTTGACCAGAATGAAAAGTTACTGAAAGAAGAAATAGGATAAAAGAGTTAGCATGAAGCTTTTATCTACTACTTCTCACACAGAAAATTCTTTCAACAATGTACATGTATGTGAAAATCTGAGATTATTTGATAGCATAAAACACAGACTATGTCACAGATGCCCTGTAGTTTAGACAAGGTCCTGTTGAGATGTGATTGAAAGATCCTGTTTGATGGTTAGATTCAACAAATTCTGGGCATGGTTTTGGGAATGGTGAGATGTCATGTTCTATGGGTGACGTCTTAATCAAGCTAAGGCTGAAGGAAAAGTTAAGTGAGATGTGTCTTAAATGCTATTTTAGTGGAGGAAAGAGAGATGCAATTTTAGTTTTGCATAGCCACAAACATGGAGGGTGTTACCAGGGCCTTGGTGGTAGTAGTAGAGTGACTTCTCAATTGGAAGGTGCCAGGTGAGAGGAGCTGTCTATACTGCAACAATACTAGCAATGTTGATGATGCACCGCTCAGATTCTTATCAAAGAAAACGGAGAAAAGGGGGTGACAGGATTCTCCTCCGAATGTCTTCTCTCAGACTAGACTTTGGGCTAAGAAATTGCGGCTATGTATTTAGAATTGTCAGTCTTTATCTGATATTTATCATTTTCATTTTGTCCTGTTTTATACATGAATCTGTCTGAGAATAGCCATATGGCCAAATGGAGAGAAGTATGAGGATGGAAGACATGGAAACAAACAATTATCTTGTACATTAGATAACACTTGGATTAAAGAAATCAGGAAAAAGTAGATGTATTCACTGAAGCATGAAATACCTTTTTTTTGGTCTTACTACAACTGCTTCCAAGTTCTGTTTATAGAGCTTTATCCAGATTGATCTGAGGAACTAAGGCTCAGAAGTAAATTTGATATCCATTCCAACCTTTGGTTCAATACAGAAAACAGTCATTATGACTAGGCCTTTGACTTCGTCTAATTTAGATGATGGATGCCACAATTAGGCAAGAAGTATTCTGAGCTTGGTATTCAGGCTTAGGTCTGGGACATAAAGTCTTTGTTGTCAGAGAAGGTACTTGCAACCAGTCTCTTCTTGCTCTATAATGCCTCTGTGTAGACCTCAGAATTAAACCAGAGCAAGTTTATTTTTCCAGAAAATTCTGGAAATAATTACATGCATAACACAATCGCACATTGCTCTTCCTTTTGGTATCCTCATGCTATAAATTTCATAGGGTCAAAACAGAAATGATTGGAGAAGTGGAGAGTGTGTTAGGAATCTAGGGGAAATATTCATAAAGCAATGTGATCTCTTCTGGATCTCCAGTTATTCAGTGATTACGGATAAACAAGGCTTGGAAATAGAGCTGTCTGGAGATGTAAAAAGAAATGGCATTTTTCTCAGTGTTGATTTGCTCACAAAGTAATGACTTAGCCGCACCTTAATATAAAATAGTAATCTAATAGGGGAGGTTACATTTATATTCATGACATTTTTACATATCAGACCTTTCAGAAGATGAAAAGATGGTGTAATAACTGTACAATCTTGAAATGTGTCACCACTATTCTGCCCTTAGAGTGAAGACCAAAGAATCAAAATACTGAAAAGGACCAAATTTTCTATATTACAATATACAAGTTAAAACTGCCAGTGGTTGATATGATGTAAGTGACCCCTAAGGAACCTCTGATGTCAAGTCCATCTACCCTGCGTTGCCCACACAGCTAGACTAACTGCAGCAAACTGTGACAGCTGTGCTAGACTTCCCAAGAGGAGTTTCTATTTGAAGACGGCACTCGAGGAACAGTGCACAGAGCTTAGAGTTCCACTGAGCAAGAGAAGCATGAAACCTTTCCTCAGGCTTTGTTTCTTATATTGAACTCTGCACTATGAGGTCTCTGTCAGAGAGCTCTAGATAAATGGAAACTCATGAAGCAAAACTCCCTCTCTCTTTTATTGCACCTTCGAGACACTTGCTTTTATGAATACAATTGCATTAAAGGAAATTTGGCCATGAACATATTGCACACTCGTCACAGTCCGCATTTTCCTACTACTGTTCCTACTCCAGTGAGAAGGCAATGAAGCACGAGAAGGAAGACAAATACTAGGGGGAAAGTATGCCTCTGTTATGCATGTCTGCTTACTCTCAATTTACCTGTCTATAAGGAAAATCTTGGAGGTTGGGAAGGAACTTTAAAATCATCATTTGCTATATAGGCAAATGTCCTGAACCTTAATTTGCCTGGTAGAACTAAGGAGTCATAAATCTACTCACATTCCTGTACAAACACACCCTAACTGCCCTCCACATCTTGTCCTTAAATCTCTCTCTAAGATCCCCTAGAGGGTTATTATACGAGCTCTGGTCTCTGCTTCTTGAGACCTTCCCACCACCATATATAAGTCCTCTTCATGATGTAGTGGTTAACCAGGTCACCCTCCCTGATGGAATCAATTGATGGAATCAATGCTTGTCAGAAACAAATGCGATAGAGTTAGTTCCTTTCAAGGTAAGGAGCATTCTCTCTTACCTCTGCCTTATGCTGTTTGGAAAGTTCTTTTCCCTTCAGGTAGTGATCTTTTAGAGAGGTGAGAACAGTACTCTCTTGCCATACGCCCTTCACAGACCAGCTGGATCTTGCTGTGAGATGGGAAAACTTCCTCTAGCCTTAATTGCCTCCAGAAACTGGAGACACAAACCTAGCACTGATCCTCTAAAGATGTGATAGTGCTGGCTGCTCCACCAAAGTGCTTATTTACGGAAATCCCTCTAAACAGAGATAGTGACCTGTGAGAAACCCCCCAGCCCCAATGACTCCTCAGAAACTAATATGTTAACATGTTAACCTGTCCAATTGTCTTCCTCACATTTGCCTTCCTTTGAAATTTATCCAACCCTGGCCCTGTGTCTCTATAAATACTTTTCTTTTGTTAATAAATTGGTCATTTGGTTCATTACTTCCAAATCGACCCTTAGCCTGGCTAAGCCATCTCTCTCTGGTCTCTTTTTGGCACCTTGCCTTAGGCAGTCAACCCTTTCTGTCTTCTTTAAGAAGAGTTGAGAATTAAGAGGTCCATGCATGAAAGTGTTGCGTGGGATGGATTTTCCAGTTTCCACACAGAACACAGACTATCAGCTCCTATTACTGTTGCTGGGCTAAGACCCATTCAAGACCCAGCACCCCCTTAGTTCATCCTCTGTCTCTTTCTGTTCTCTATTTTTGGAAATTTTTCTGTTGGCCATAAAGATAGTTGTAAAAAGGGAGAATATTGTGACAGATAAAGAGCTTACATGAAATGACAATCCCCAAATTTAACTTAAGACATGTTGTGAACCACGCCATATGGTTCAAACAGCCTGTCAAGATGAAGAATGGTTAGAAGAAAGGGCACGGAATGCCATTTCTTTGACTTCAGTTATCAGAACACTGAACCTTTAACCGTGTGCCCAGTCTCCTGTGTGCAGGAACAAAAGAAGAGATTAAGATTCACTTCGTCTGTTGACTCAGGTGACGCAAGGGCTGTTATTAGGGGTGAGTCCCATAAAATTCAAATTCCTTCACTGTGTATTTTCCCAACATGGAAGTGCTAGCAAGCTGTGGGCTCCCAATTTCATACTCCAGATCAACTGCAAGAAGCAGATCAGGGAGTAATAAGTGTAAACACAGATGTAGATATTTAAAGAAAGTTGGCTCGTTGGTATGTGAAATAGTCCATGAAACTCTGTCCACTCTACTCTTAGACCCCTTCTGCTTCAAGCCTTCTGCACGCACCGTATCTGTCAGAAAAATAAGTACTCAATCAAAATTGAAGTACTTAACGGGTAATGTGAAGGTATTGATGTGGGTTAATATTCAGGAAAATGTACAAAATTGGGAAACTGGAAGGAAAAATTAGGCAGGGTTTTCAAGATTTTTATAAGAAAGATTCAGATAAGGTATGAGGGGAGGAATAATAAAATGAAACAGCTGAAAGTCAGAAAATCTTCTAAATAGCAGGCATCTCCTCAGGTTTTTACCAACACAATTCATTGAAATCTCCATTTAGCAAGCAAAGACAATTTTATTTTTTTTAATTTATTTTTTTATTTTTTTATTTATATATAAATTTCACAACATTGTAATCCCCAGGGTTTACCCCCCCTCCCCTCCATCCCCCCCTTTCCCGCCTGCTTAAAGTTGTGCTCTTCAGTTTGGTGCTTAGCTTGTTTTAACTTTTAACTCTGGCTTTATAAATATGATTGTAAGACAGGATAAGGTTACAAAGTCTCATGATTAAAAGTTGACAAAATCAAGACCAGACCCCAGGAAAAGTCAAACTAGTTGTGCAAGAGAATATGGTTTGGGATAACTGGAAGCCTCAAAGTAAAGGAAGACCATTTCTTCATGGCAATTCCTGAATCAAAATCCTAGTGTTCTTCCAGGTTTCATCTACTCTGTCAACCAACTTGCTTCCACCACAGTTGTGAAAGTTCAGTGGTGATTATTTGCCCAACAAGCTGATTACTTATTAATGTCTAGTTTTCAAGAGCATGAGACTTGAGGGGGAAGAAAACAAGAATCCCCCAAAATTTGGGTATTAGATTCCCTTCAAGTTTCTCTGTTTCTCTGAACTTTCTCAGAGTCAGAGTCCTAAGGCTTTTCCTCATCACAGGAGGTAATAACTAAACCTTGACAATGTGACTTACAAAATGGAAGATGTTAGCTCTCCCCTAAGTAGTGATTCTTGATACCTCTATCTCCTTCAGTGCCAACATTCAGGCCATCAGCAGAACCTTGCAATGTTATCTCTAAATTGTGTTCCTTGAAAACAATATGTTTGTTTTTCTTTTCCTTATCTAGTCACCACCCTCCCTGACCCATGATCATTTCTGTCCTGGATGACTGCCACATCCTACCTGCATCTACCTTTGCCCATCAGCAGTTCTTTCAAATTAACTTGAAAGTCCTCAGTGGCCCCTCATTACATTGACAAGAAACTCCAGTACCAGTACAGTGAGCTTCCTCCTAACTTACCCAGCTTCCCCTCTTACTACAGTCCCTCATGCTTTCCACATCCAGCTCTACTGATCTTCAAAAATACTGTTTTTTAATTCCTGACATTTTCTCTCCTTGGGACTAACTCTTCAAAGACTTACTTACCATCCATACTTCATTTTTCAGTCTGTGTCGTTCACGCAGTGAATCATCACCTGTCCTTCCTTTTCTCCTTCTCAGTCATTTAACCATTTTGTAGCACTTGTGAAAATTTGCTGTTGTTTTAGTGTTGGTTTTTGGTTTGACACTAAACTCCTATTAGTGGAACATGGCAGCAGGTGGAGAGATGGAGCTTCAGCTAAGAGGAACACCTCCTGTCTCTCCAGCCCCCTCTGGCACACGAGAGGGTGAGCCATAGCACCTCTCTCCCTGTCACCTGGCTTCCGACCTCTGTGGAATGTCCCAAGAGACCCAGGACCTATTAGTAATGGCCATTGACCCCACAGGTAAATCCTCCTGTTATCACCATTCCCACATCCTCCCTGCTGTGTGTCACAGACGCTTTGCTCCTTTCTCATGACATCATGGTGACATTTCCTGGCTGAAGTATAGAAGGGACTTCCCAGCTTCACTAAGTGGGACCTGGACATGCTTCCCAGGACCTCCGTGCTGTGGGCTGGCCTCACACATCACTGTCCATCTCTTCTATCTTCTTCAATCCACATGTGACTCCTAACACATCAGGACAGGAACTATATATTGTGCCCTGATGCTTGTGTTCATTATGCTCCTTGATCTGTGCTTTTTACTCCAAGTGCTGCATGTAATGAAACACTTTCGGTTCCTAAGCACTATAAAAACTACAGTCTCTATCAGAAACAACTAAAAGTAAAACAAACAAAAAAATCTACATTAAAAATAAAGCTTGCACATATATTGAAATGAAGCTAACATATTTGTAGATTTCCTGATTGCAATATTTTGGAAAGGGTCAAAGAATGGAAGTTTCCTTATTTTTTTTTTTTTTTGTTTCCTGGTTTGTGGTAACCAAAGTCCTTGTGTTATCTACCATCCAGTGATACACACAGCCCAAGACCCAAAAGCACACAACTGTTCCTCATTTCAACATCAGAACAAAGGTTTATATTATCATTTAACTCTTGCTTAATAAACCTGTATGGAGTCGTGGTGGCTGTTAGCATCACATCTCTTTTTCTACTGCAAAAACAATCAGTCTTTTGGCTTCTGTTGTACTTTTTCTTTCCACACAGCCCCTCAGCTCCTTGGCTATTTACGAAATCTAATACTTAAAATAAATCAACAGAAGGAAAACATGGAGGAAAGACGTTCTGTATTTATGAATGTTAGGAAGGGAAGGAAGCAGGTTCTTTTAACAAACATGGAAATGGCACATAATGTGCTCAGGTACTGAGCTAAGTGTTAGCATTAAGCAAAATTGAGTAAGGTGCCCTGTTCTTGGACATTGTATACATTTCCTTCTCTTTGTCACTAGTCACCTGGCCCCACTCTACTATATAAATTCCCCAGTAATATCTTCCCTCGACCCCCAAACAAGGTCATACTCTTTCTGAATATGCAAGCAGAACTTTCTATAGTTGTCTTCAACAGCATTTAAGTAATTTGTAGTCTCTCTTTCCCTTTAGACTATTAAGTTCTGTAAAGAGAGTGCTCATGTTATTCTGTTCACAACTATGTTCTTGGTATGTAGTATAGCACACAAAGGCAGCTAGCAACACGTCTCTGCCATATTAAGATCAATAAATGAATGAACGAATGGTGCACATCACCTCAAATTACTTATAATCAAATAGGAAAGGAAAACAAGGAAAGAAGACCATTCAACATCAAAAGTATAGTAATATGGATATGACAGGGAGACTTCAGTTTTAATGCTTCACTGGTATTAGTGAAGATTCCCTGAAAAAGGTGATGGATAAATCTTAAGGACTGATGAGTAGGGGAAAGACAAGAAGTGTCAAAGGAAACAGGGTGAGCAAAGGTTAATGTGTCCACCTTCTATGCAGGGAGTCTTCCATGAGATAGTTGACTATATGAGTATAGTGTTATAGGTGAGTTCTTATAATATTCTTACCTTTTGACACTGTCAATGAAAGACTAGCAGTTAGAGCAGAAGGTTATCCTTGCCTTTAGTGAGTTCACTTAGTCACTCCTGGTGTGACTTACTTGAAGTTCTCTGGGGTGTATGTGTGTGTGTGTGTGTGTGTGTGTGTGTCTATGCCTATGTCTGTGTGTTGGTGTCTGTGTATACATATCTAGATATATATTTTTGTATAAATATGCTAATAATCTTGTATAGAGTAGACACAGTAAATAGCAACCATTTCTGAACACCTCTTTTTTTGCCCCTGTTTTGGGAGAAATCAGAATATTGTTTCTCAGATAGACATCTCCAGAATTTCTTATGGTGTGCTCAAAACTTGTCTGCAGTGATAACTTTGAGTGATATGAGTATTTGTGAAATATCTAGGAAAAGCAACTGTAGTTATTGAAAGGGATATTAATAGTAGTATTAACATTTATCATTTATTGCATGTCAGACATGAACTTTGATATTCAAAATAAGCCCATGGAATAGGTAATCCTATCATATGACACAATGAAGAAACAGAGGCTCAGAAAATTAAGCAAGTTGCCCAAGGTCACTCAAAAAACAAATGATGAAAAATGAACTCAATCTAAGCTATTTGTCTTCAAATCACACACTTTGTAACTTTCTTCCATTATGCTGTGCTTTCTCCTGAGAATTTAAGGCCACTTTCGAATTCAAGACTCACATCTTGCATTTTTTCTGACATTCTATCGAATTCAGAAATGAGGGCTGGAGAAGTCTCAGTAGAGGTAGATAGTCTGATCACTATTAGCACGACTGGAGAAAATGCTCTAAGAACAAATGGGTTTTCCCAAAACACCATGCATAGCACTGTTAATAAGCTAGATAACCTTGAATACGCATTAGCAAATCTTTTCATTTTATTTCCTATGTATTTTTAAAATACACATTAGATAACCATTGCACAGATATGCACACATGATAAGAAAAATTAAATTTTATTTTTAATTTTGATAAATACAAAAAATATAATTAGAGAAGTTATGAAACAACGACATATATATAGCCATGATTCAGTGCAGAATCTATTGGTGTTTTGCTTATTGATTTATTCATTCAACAAATATTTATTAAGTACCCATTATAGACTGGGCATTCTTCACAAATAAATGTACACATAAAGAAAATCCATCCTTTCATAGTTTACATTCTAGTGGAGGGGAAATATAAAACAAAAAATAATTTAAGCACTAATAAATAATGTAACATATTAGAGATGATTGGTAGTACAGAAAAATAAAGCATGTCAAGAGAGGAGATAGCAAGGGAGAAAAGAAACAAAATGCTTACATTTTCTTTAATCAAAATTTATTACAAATAAAATAAGAGAGAAAACACAGTAAACAGAATTAGAGATAAAAGAGGAGAATTGATCATAGATTACATAGAAATAAAATGAATTCTAAAAGCATCTATGAACAACTATGTGACAATAAACTCAATAACCTTGAATAATGGACAAATTTCTGGAACAACATATTTTACTAAAACTAAAGTAGGAAGAAATAGAAGAGTTCAGTAAATTGATTGCAATCATGGAAATTGAAATAGAAATAAAAAATCTGCACTAAAATAAAAAGTCACAGCCAGATGACTTTATAATGAATTCTATCAAACCTTTAAAGAAGAACTTATGTCCATCTTGTATGAATTACTTTATAAAATTGGAAAGAGGGAGTATTTCCTAATAGCATTTATGATGCCATTACATACCCAAACCAGATGAAGCGAACACAACTTCAGATCATTGTGCCTGATTAATTGGTATAAAAATCATAGAAAAACTAATAGTAAAATTCAAAACACATTACAAGGGTTGTATATCACAATCTAGTCAGATTTATCCCAGGTATATGCAAGGATAGTTCAATACACATATCTCAATTAAAGTAATATACATGCTAATAAAAGTAAAGATAAAAAATCCTTTATTACAAAGAAGGTATTTGATAAGATTCCATGCCCATTATGGTAAAAATACTAAACAAGATGGGAATGGAAGGAACCTACTCAACATAGTAAAAACTATATATTACAAATCTACAACCAATATATCACTTACTAATGAAAAACTGAAAGTCTTTCCTTTAACCTCAGGAAGAAGACCAGGATACTCACGGTCAGTATTCTGTTTAATTTGGTGTTAGAGGTTTTATTTAGAGAAATTAAATGACAAGAAATAAAACCTATTTGGATTGGAAAAGAAGTGATACTGCTGTTATTTGCAGATGGTACAACTTTATATAGAGAGTCCTCAAGAATCCATTAAAAATTTCTTAGAAACAATAAATAGAGAAAAGCATCAGGTCACAAAATCCACATACAAAAGTCTGCTGAATTTTTACTGTGAACAAGCAGAGTAAGAAAATAATTCAAAAAGAATTTTTTCAGAAGAATCGAATACCTAGGAAGTAGCCTAACCACAGGTGTGAAGGACTTATACAATAAATATTACAAGATGTTATCGAAGAAGTTAATGGCATAAGGAAATTCAATGAGGAGATTCAAAATGACTCCACAACTCTGGAAACACATGTCACGAGGTGCACCCACACGCTCCCCCGGTCTAGAAGACCCAAGACTTCATTTCGGAGATGCCTTTTAGGAGGCACCCCTCCCCACACTAC
>PVHY01006609.1:0-68358 GCA_004024945.1 Uropsilus gracilis | reverse complement strand
CTTTCTTTCTTTCTTTCTTTCTTTCTTTCTTTCTTTCTTTCTTTCTTTCTTTCTTTCTTTCTTTCTTTCTTTCTTTCTTTCTTTCTTTCTTTCTTTCTTTCTTTCTTTCTTTCTTTCTTTCTTTCTTTCTTTCTTTCTTTCTTTCTTTCTTTCTTTCTTTCTTTCTTTCTTTCTTTCTTTCTTTCTTTCTTTCTTTTCTCGCTATTTTTGCCCACGGAACCCACAGGCTCATGTTGCCTGGGGTACCACAGACTCAAGCCATCCCCAGCCTCAGCTTCCCAGGTAGCTGGGATTACAGGCACGCACCACCACGCCCAGCTATTTTTTTTTGGAACTAGGTCTCATTACAGGTCCCAGGTGGGACTCGAACCGCTATCCCTAGCCCCAGCCTCTTCATAGGCTGAAGCTTACAGTCACGAGCCACTGTGCCCGGCCTATTATTTTTGTTTTGAAACATACATTTATAGCTAAAAAATCCACAAATATTTTCCTTAATGTTTAAACAATACTTTTTAACATAGATTCTTAATGGCTTATTTCAGGACACATCAGCTGATGAGACCAGACTGAAAGAGAAAATATAAATTCTACTTCCTACATATCCTACTTTACCATCAGAGTGATAAGTACCACCAAACTCTGAATCTCTTAGTCACTAGATGCCAGAGAAAATAAATATTCTACCAGATTCACAAACATGTTTTGATGTGAACATGGGAAGGGAAGGAAAGAAAATACTTGATTGTATTTTTGTTGACTCATTTGGGTAAGACAGCAAACCAAATGGGGAATAACAACTTTTGCTTCTAAAATATAAAGAATTAGCAAAAACAAACACAAAGACAGTGTATATAAACACTGTTTTCTTCAGTAATGTGTCAGGGACCCAAAGGTCTTACAGAGATACCAATTTCTAGGATGTGGAGTTGATACTTTTTCAGGCCACTAGGAAATTCTTCAGAGTCACCCTCAATTATCTAGCACTGAGGAGCCTCAGTACTATATAACCCTCAACTTTCGTTTTTCGTCTTTTTCCTTCCTTCTCTTTATTCTTATTGAGGACAAAGTGAGGTAGGCCAAAGTGAGTTTCAGTCTTGAGGTTCCAAGGCTTTACATTTTATGTCTTGACATTTTCAGAAACTTGATTGTACCTGGGCAGGATTAGACTCTGGCACAATGATTTCCTTAACTAGAGGGTGTTTGATGAAAATAACCATTGATTTAATTTTATTTGGAAATCCTACAATTGGACCAAAATGTCATATTTACTGGTTGGCCAGTACCAAATTTGTTGAGCCAAAAATGTAAGGAGAGATGGAAAATGAAAGTCAGATACAAAAAGATCAATACAAAAAGATAGATCAGCCAGCAGGGTAAGTAGAACCAGAAAAAAACATAGAGATTTCTGTCACCTAGCTCAGCCTAATGTACCTATATCTTTTAGAAACATAAATCTTAGAGCTGATGAAAATACTTTTTGCCCTTCTTATGGCCGGAAATCTCAAGGTAAACTCAAAGTCAAACAAATCTACATTCTCCAACTTTCCTTTTTATAACACCTACAACGATCACTGTCTTTGTTCTCTGTCTTTGTTCTCATTAATCTGGGTATTCTTATTCTTAATTTGACCAAACAAGCAAAAAAATGGCATTATTTTTTTATCTTTGTGATTGAAACTAAATATGATAGATCCTTCTTACTGATAATGCAGACAGCTCAATTTAATAATATAGTAACAACATATCTTCAATTCCATACAAAATGTTCAAAGGACCATGGGTTGGAGATTATTAGCTTATTAACAATATGATTTCCTTCTGAGTCAATAATAAAAGGATGCTACTTGAATACTGCTAACATAAAACAGTCTTTATTTGAGGTGTGTTCAATGCATTCATTAGTCTTTATTATTTGTTCATTATTTGTAGGATTGTGATGGGGTGAAAATATAATTTACCTCCTAAAAATTGATAATGTTGAAAAATTGAACCAGGAGACAGACATACACCAAACAGTCCATGGGAAACGAGAAGGAGCAGTCACCTGAACTCTGGGGATACTAAGACATATTAAAACCAAAGAAAAACTAGAGCATAAAAAATCGGCATGCTCTCCTTACCCTCCATGACCCAGCAATGTGTATTTAAATGCCTATATGTAGATACCACAGATGTCTTCCTTTAGTTTTTTCCATTCATTGTTTTTCATTTATAGGGAAATAAAATTTGCCAGTCACTTACATGTATATACAAATTTGGGGTTGGTTACAATTTTGCTCCTCCACACAAACACACACACATGCTTGTTCACCTTTGGTTAAATTCCCATATGAAAGCCCTAACCCCTTCTCAGTTTGGCCATCAGAATATTTTAATAATGCTTAATTGTTTTTGCTGTACTGTGCTAGAGTTGTGTTTTGGTTGTTCATATTCCACAGATAAGCAAAGTCACCAATAGCTTGCTTTCACTTTCTAATTATTTTACTTAACATAGTCATCACAAGTTCCATTCATTCTGTCACAAAGTCACTATTTCATCCTTCTTGATAGTTGAACAGAATTCCACGGACTAGACATTCTTTGATTTCTTTATCTAGTCATGTGGCCTTGGGCACTTCGGTTGGTTTCATAACTAGGCTGTTATGAACATAGGAGAATATAAATCATTTTGTATTAGTGCTTTTATATTCTTTGGATAAATACCTAGCAGATGTGAGATGATATCTGATTGGAGTTTTGATTTACATTTCCTTTATAATAAGTGAAGTTGAATAATTTTTCACGTGCCTGCAGGACATCGGAATGTCTTTGGAAAATTATCTGTTTAGGTTTTCTGCTATATTTTAAAAATGTTTCACTTAATTTTCAGTGGTTTTTTATTACTAAAAACTTTTTGGTATAAATTATGCATAAATCCATTCTCTATTCTGGTAAAAAAAATTGTATAAATGTAACAATGGAAATATTAGTTATAAATTATCAAGAGGATAAAGGATTTGTTTCAGCAGACAATTTCAAAGTTTATTTTAAATTAGGTGCCATAATTTGGGGGTTATGATTGTTATTCCTTAATCTGAAGCCCTGAAACTCATATTATGCTGCAACACTTCATAGAATAATCATATGAACCTATCATATGGGAAAACAGAAATTTACTATGTCTTCAATTAATCCTCTCATGATTTGACTAATTTCTATTTGCACAGAAGTCTCTGGTTCACAGTTTGTCAGAGAGGAAAGATCTTGGTCAAGCACTTTTGAATGGATTAGAATTTAATAAATTATGTGTAACAGAACACAGCCTAGTACATAATAGATATTTAATTTAAAAAATTACTGATTCTAGTCCTTTTTGAACACAAATATTACTTCTATATCTGTATTTTCTATATCTCTGCTATTTATAGTTTTTGATTTACCCAGAATTCTCTTGTTGTAATATCTGATCCAGAGCAATACTTTCAATATTCAAAATTATTCTTTTTTGGAATATAAAATAAGTCATCTGAAGTTAGTATGACCTACCATATATACATATATAAATATATATTTTTATATATACGCTTATATAGTTAATATTTTCCCCTCTGCTATGCTTCAAAATTTCATTTCCTTATATCCTAATAGAGAAAATATCCTTTTATCTTTTTTCCCATTAATTTATAATTGATCATACTGGATACTAAATTCATCTGTTCATTCAAATGTTATACATAGCTTCAGAGCTCAGCACTATGTTAGCTCCTCGAGATATAATGGTGAGCTAGGACATGGCTTTGTCCTCATAAAATGTGTGGTTAGCTATTGAATAAGGCTAAGGGTTAAGATGAAGGAAAGTCTGAGAAAGTCAGATGATAGCTACAGGAAGCAATTTACCAGCCTCAGTCAAGTTCTCAGTCAAGCAAAGGAAAGATACACTAGCTCTTTCATGCCTCAGCAGAAAATTTAAATCTTTCAGGTTCTAATGGGATCAAAGGAACTCATATTCTGCATTTTCCACAGCAGAATCTCATTATATTCACTCACAGACTGATGATAGAATCCTGAACTTTAGTACCATAATATGGCCTCTCTGGTATGGGAAAGGAAGCATTTTATTTTTCAGTTCAGATAAAGAAGGAATTGAAAATTAGTTTAGTGATTTCCTTTCACTCTTATAAGTCTACCCTGAACAATCGCCACACAGTGGGACTTGGGTAAGATGAGGTGCTGCCGAACTACTTGGTTCTGTGAGACACTCAGCTCATGAAATTTGTGAACTGAAGATGGATTTTGGAGAGTCATGGTGTAGGGACACAGGAAATAGCACAGGATTATGTGCTGTAACAGTCATAGTGGTAGGAAAGCATAACTACTTGAAAAAGCAACTTCTATCTATCAATCATTAAAATGTTGACCTTTTTTTCTGCCATAGGGAAAAATATGTCATTAAATTTTCTTTCTCTTATTTAAAAATTTAGGATCTGTCCAGACATATATCCTCATTTAAATCCAAATTAATCTGCCTGCCTTTCATTGTTTCATTTTATTTGTTATTCTATCCATAGTAACAATTTCTCTACAACATGTGTTATGGTATGTACTAGCTTTTAAGGTAAATCCTTCCTATGGTTTTGCTTGTGCTTGTAAATGAGTATTAGTAATAGTTTTGTTTATACTTATAAATGAGTATTAGTAATAGTATCACTATGGAAATAATTAGATTCAATTGCTTGGAAAATTCAAGTAAAATTTCAAATATAATTGGTTAAAAATGTGTAACAGCATATGATCACTAGTGTTGCAAATAAATGTTGGGATTTTATAGACTGATTATTATATAGAATGACTTAGTAAATGCTAAGTTTTTCCAAATTGAAAGACATTTTTAAATAAGTATGCAGGACATGTGCTTTATCAATTAATTTTTAGAGACACATATCAATGTATATAAATAAATGAATTAGGACTCAACAAAGCAAACAGTCCAGCAGCATATCATATTAAGTATACATCTAACCATATAGAAATAGGTCTATAGTCAAAAATCTGTATGCAATAAGCAATATTTTCAGACATTATAATATATAAATTTTCAATACTGATGTCAATACTTCCTTAGTATAAAAGTATGTTCATTTTTCCATTTAAAAGACTCATACTCTATCATTCTTCAGAGACTCATACAGTATTACCAATATTTGTGTGATTTTCACTATTCATACTATTTTAGGTATGCAATGTCCTTTGATGTTTACACACCCACTGATTTAACTTGGGCATTTTTATTATATTCATTTCTTAGATAAAAAAACTGAGACTTAGAGACACTGCGTGAGCATATCCCAAATTATATTTTAACAAATATGAAAATAAACTTTAGTATTGGTCTTACTTCATTGCAGACCTGAGGATGTTAATCACACCTTTTCAAAATTAAATGTATGCATCCTGCCTTGTTTTTTAGAGTGGTTTTTCAAGGTAATGGAAAAAGAACCATAGATTGAAAATGACAATCATAATAATAATGATAAATCATGACTGACATTTTGAGTACTGTTGTCTTAAAATATAACTGCATCAACAAGATTTCCTGCAGTTTAATTTCTGCTGTTGAAGGGAAATACCTTCATTTGAATTTCCTGCAGGCAGAAACTTTCACCGGACTGGCTGCAAATCCCAGCCTTCAGGCATAGCAGTGCCCTATCTGAGGTTTCATGCAAATGCCTCATTGTACTCACCCAAAATTACAAATTGATTACAAGACACATAAACAGGGATCATCTTAGTCATCACAGAATTTTAGTTGCCTCTGGGCTGAAACATGGCAGCTGTTTAATAGCAAAACACTGTACTCTTCAATAGTGCAGGACAGTGTGAAAAATGGCCTCATTCACAAATGTTGCATTGATGGTAGCTGCATAAATGTCAAAGCAATGTAAATATATTAAAGAAAACCAAAAGATTAAAAAGTAAGGAAGTAATGAATTAGTAAACTGATCTATAAGAGGAGATTAAAATTCAAATGCAATTAACTTAGAGGCAGAATCAAAATATAACAGATTCTATTCAGAAGATTATATGATTCCATTATCCACATGAGTCTAGACATGTATACACTGCAAAACTCAAATTTTTCACCTAAGCAGGCAGTGAGACTACATTATCCCAAATGTCCTTTCCATAAATAGAGGGTTTTACTTCATAACTTTTTAAATGGAGTTTTGTTTTTTGAAAAGAATGAGGATAAATCAGCGAGGATGCAAATAAATACCAACAGTGCAAGTACAAACCCCAGAAAAATTTCTATTATATAAATATTATATAAATTATTGAACCATATATTTGTCATTCTCACTCATCTTGAAAAATAATGAAATCATAAATTGTTTTATAAGTTAACACTCTAGTAAGAAGGACTGGCATTGAGTTCTGGAATGAGGAACACAGTCATGATATAGTAGAAACAATAGTTACATTGAATGGTTAAACAGCATTTCAAGATGAACTTCCTGAGTTTTAGCTTTCTTAAATTAAAAAATATTCTTCTGAAAAACAAGCAAAATATAACTTAAAAGCAAATATAATATATGGGCAGAACACCAAGACTAGTTTTTAAGAAATTATTTTATTTTTGCTCAGAAAAGTTTAAAATTATTAACAATCTCTCCATCTTCTATTTTCTTTGAATTAGTTGCAAAAGAAATTGCACTAGTTTACAAAATAACATCACCATCTTCTATTTTCCTTGAGTAAGGAAAGGAATTGCACTTGTTTGCAAAATAATACACAACTATTAGACTCCATACCACATTGTATCAAAGTAAAATTTGTACTACACAATATTGAACAGGTAAGGAAATCTTTATTCAATATTGAACAGGTAAGGGAATCTTTATTCAATCTTTATTCATGCAATAAGAGAGAGAGCCCAGAATTTTAACTGAATTACCCCCCTCTGATCCCACCCCAAACAAAGGCAGGGAATCTTTAAGGGACAAGGATGGGGAGTATTAATTATCTTGTACACTGATTGACCTCACTCAAAGGAAAAGTTAGCAATTAATTTCTTCATGGCAGAAGGCAGTTTTACAACTTGGAGTAAGACATCTATTCTGTAGGTTCTGGCTTTCTTACAGGTAATAGGAAACAGTGACTTTATTTACATTGACAGCAACATTATAAACCAACAACTCCCAGATTCTGTAGAATATGTATATGTATATATATGTATATGTATGTGTGTATATATATATATTGCTTTTTCCCTTCCATATATATATATATGGATATATATAATATATAAAATATAATATATATAGTATATATAATATTTATATTAAATATAATATATATTATATATATAATATCATGGTAAAGAAAGCCCTTGGAAGAAAGCAGTATACGGAGGGAAAATGGAAAATGGAAACAAATTTTAATTTCACCCCTTTGGCTCATTCCATGAAGTTCTCATTTCTATAGCATTGGTTTAATTTTGAGACTGTCTTCCCACATCATTAAGAATAGAGACTTTTATGTAGCAAATAAAACAGAAAAAAATAAGTTTTGCAAACTAAAACAATCTTATACTAAGATATTACTGAGATACTATAAGTCAATGTTCATCTTCCTTTTGGAAAAAAATACTAAAGAAGGCAATTTTGTAGTTTGTGTGCTCTATACATTGTTTTTAAGATATTAGCCATCCTTAATATTTATTTTTGTTTTTTTTTTTAAATTGTTTACGATGATTCTATAGCTACTTAATATATAGGGATTAAGAACAGAGTTTAGATTCTGGCATAACAGCATTTAAAGCTTTATCTTTCACACAACTTCTGCATTACAAGAGCAGTATAAGATTTTTTCTCCTAAGATAAGAATGTTCATACATTGCACAGTTGATAAATACTTGAGAAGATGCAAGTGCCTGGTATTTGAGATTTCAGTAATGTAACCTGAGAGGAATCTGGAGGTGAACCACTCTGTTAAACCCCACTTTATCTACTTATTATCTTTGTATATCTCTCACAGTAGTTTTTTTCATATGACAATTAAGGATAATCATCTCTTAGGGTTCTTATAAGAATTAAATGATTTAAGACTTATAACCTGCCATATAAAAAGCCTTCAATAAGGAGTAGTTGTCATCATTAATATCATCCTCACTTTTACCATTTGTATTGAGCTGTGTTGATGTTAAAAAGAATTTCTTAGCAACTCTGACAGTCAGATTGAGAGGCCCTGGATTTAAATTTGATTTCCAAAAAAAGTATTATATGTGTTAACAGAAAATTGAGTTTCTTGTTATTTGCATGTATGTTGTGCATATTCCCTAGTAAGTAAACAAAGAAATATTAAGTCAATACTCAATATAGTAAATCAAATCTATTTTAATTACTAAGACAATTTAGAGTTAGTATAGTGAACAAATGAGTCACTGAGTAAATGAGGATTATTTCTAAAGCTACAGGAAGCAAAACTCTTCAAGGAAAAACAATCAATGCATGTAAAACAAATCATGACATAAATGCATATCACTTGTTAAGATGTGGTAACAATTTAAGTAGATCAGCACAGAAAAATCTGAAACACATGCTAAGTAATTTTTTTTTATGAAGATAATTTTCAGGAAGACTACACATCAAAATAAGTCAACTTACATGATATGAAGTTCCAGCATGAGTTGATCTGGGATTTGATCAGTTGTGTTTAATTATTTCTAATATATTAAAGCTCTAAGAGTAAAATGTAGTTGTTCAGATATATTAATTTTTATAAATGTTGAATCAGTGACTCCATTCAATTTTATTTCAAGCCATTTCTTTGATCTGTTATTAGAATCATATTTATTTTGAAAACCATAATTTGTGATTGCAAAAATACATCACTGATGCTGAAAATAGTGTCCCTAATCTAGAATCTAGTACATGAAATAGAAACCAGTCACTTAAGAAAATTGTCATTGCTTCTCATTTTGATAAACATAATATGACTGTAGAAGATCAGTGGTTCTTCTGAGATTTTGGAGGAATAATAAAAAAAAATTCTAGAAAAGGAAGAATTGAAATGTAAAGGTTAAGTGTTTTGATGTAGAATAATGTCATTTGTTAGAAGAAGGTTTTAAGAGGAATCATCAAGGTGAAAAATGGGTTAGTTATGAATTTATTAACTTTTAAATAACAATATCTGGATAGAGATATTTCTTGGGTAATGGGAAAAGTTGCAATCTGACATCAAGTCAACATTTGGGCAAACTTAGAGTTAGGAGTATCTTGCTAGTGGAGAAAGTATTCATCTAGAGTTATTGGTTATGCATGAGTTGTAAGAAGTCACAAAATGAAATCATATCTTTGAAGTGAAATAAGTCAGACAAAGATTTCATATGTGGAATCTAAAAATTTTCAAACAAACCAAAAAAGATCCATAAAATAAGTAATTCATGGGAATGCTATATATCACATGATAAAGATAGTAAATAATATTGTATTACATATTTTAAAGTTAAAGTAATAGATCTTTAAAGTTCTTGTTATAGGAAGGATGGACTTGGTTATCTCAGCTCTATACCTATGCCTCCAGCATTTAACTACAACTCCACCTGCCCTGAATAGGGCTACTTGAAGTGGCTGCTACCAGGGAGAAGGAGGGGATGAAGAGACACTAATATGGAACAGGAAGTGAAAATGGCCTATGGATTTTGGGATGCAGGATGTGTGTCCCAATTGAGTTGTTGTTTTAGAAGCTATCCTGTCCTGAGCAGACACCTCAGAAGGAAGGAGGGAGAAGTAGTATTCTTTGATTGTCAGCAGAAACCAGTATTAACTTCTGGTAGATTTTTTTTCTAATCTAATTTCATCTAACATTGATAACATCTGTCAATAAATTTCCTTTTTGTCTCTGTCTCCCCCCCCCATGCTTCTCTCTTCCTTCATACTGCATATGTAAATAAGCACTTTTTGTCTTATTTTGGGGTCTTGTTCTTTGTTCTTGAGTTGAGGGAGAAGATTCTTAAACCATATCTCTCTGTTTCCAGGTTTGTATGCTTTCATCATCACACACACAAAAATAATAATTTCACCATGCATAGGGATAGATGCTAACCAGACTTATTGTGGTTACAATTTCTCAGTTTATACAAATAGTGAATCATTATGCTGTATGCCTAAGGTTAATATAATATTAAATGCCAATAATAACTCAATTTATAAAAGAATAAGGTTTTTGGAGGAGGACCACAAAAATGACAAATCCCTATGATGGGAGGGGAACATCTATTACTGTTGAATCATATTTGCCAAAAATAAATGAAAATCTAGCTCCCTAACCTCCCATTTTCTAATTCTATGACATGAATTATGTAAAATAATTGTAAAACTCTCTTCTCCATTTGGATGTTCAAAAGGGTGACTATTTTATTCTGTTTCATATCTTCATATGCTTAGCCTAGAGTTTGAATATAATAAGGTATTTATAAATGTATATTAAATGGTCATATGTATAAAGGCAGCTATCCTATCCACATTTTCACAACCCCTAGATATTTCCATATCTGGCCTCTGTATTCCTGTCACCCCACTAAAAATGGGTGCCCATATAAGTATTGGATGTTTATGAGTCCTACAGACTGTGGAAGGTCTACTTTCATTTGAACATCATGTTATCCTCATCCTCTTCAGGCCTACAGGGATAACTGCATTAGGAATATGTCACAAAACTGTCAATCCAGCAGGTTCTCCAGTTGTCCCAAAAGAGGGGTCCTTTTATGGCAATAGTAATCTGTCTAAGTAGATAGTCAGATAACCCATAACAATCATCCTACAGAGAAGTGCATCTGAAGGAATTACAAAACTGGAAGAATGTAACTGCAATCAAGTTCTATAGTATTGCTGCCACACAAAGAGATTCAGTTACTGTGAATCAGTAGAAAATTAATGAAATTGAACTTGAAGAGAAATCTAAGCTGTGACATTGCCGAACTCTTGTTATAGCTTCACCTGAGTCAAATTGAATCCAGAGACTCACCTCTTATGAAAATTGATGAGTTTCTCTTTCTCTAAGCTATATTTGGTATATTTTTCTTCACTTTTAATCAGAAAGTAAGTGTCTCATTGAAATAAGCATCCAAAATGCACATGGATTTTAAGTGTGGTCTGATCTTTACAAAGTAATTCATTTAAATGAAACAAATGTCCATTTGCCCTTATAATTTACATGATCTATAGTTATGATATAACTACTAGGATGTGATACTCCTATCTACTGACGGATAATCATCAACTCCAATTTTGGTTACCATAATGTCACTTACATTCGCAGGAGGAAGGATTTTGAGAGATGATAGCCAATTGTTTTATCAAGACAATTAAATGTATGCTGCTTTTAAACAATATATATATAACTATATATATATAGTTATATATATATATAACTATATATATATAGTTATATATATATATATAACTATATATATATATATATGAAATGATTCTTCACATGCAAAAAAAAAGAAAAGAAAAGAAAATATTCAAGCCTGGTAACCTTGTTGTGTTTCATAGATCATTGGAGGAGACTTTTCAACAAAGTTCTTTAATGGTAAATATAAATAATAAAATAATAAAATCCTTGTCAATTTCAACCTCATTTAAAAAATGCACCAGAGCACAAATATACTTTCAATTAATTTCAGAGTTGTAATGGAATTCAGTAGCTGCAATAGATAAATACAAATAAAATCTACTTTGGACAATTCAACAAAGTAGAATTATTTGGTAGAGTAATAGTTTGTGAGTGGGTATATACAGAACTAGGGTGGAAATTGTTTTTAGTAAATATGCAGGAGAACATCTCCTCTGTACAAAATAAGTGAAGATATTAGAGAAAAGAATAAAACTATCAGTTTTACCAAAATTAGTCAACAGTTCCTTTTTTAATGCTTCAAACAGCTTTCCTAACATTATTCCTTCCAGGACAACTCCCTCACACCTTGTACAAAAATCAACTCAAAATGGATAAAAGATTTAGATGTGAGAACTGAATCCATAAAATAAATGGAGGAAAACTTGGGCAAAACTTTTCAAGAACTACACTCAGAAATCCTTTTCAGGACACATCTACAGTTGACAAAAGAAATGAAGGAAAACGAACAAATGGGACTACATCAAACTAAAAAAACTTTTGTAGAGCAAAAAAGACAATAACCAAAACAAAAATAAACCCAAACAAATGTGAGAAAAATTTTGCCCTTCATACAAGCAATAAGGGCCTGATAAAAAAGATATACAAAGAACTCACACAACTTAACAAAAACAAAACAAAAAATCCAGTCAAAAAGTGAGGAAGAGAACTAAAATGATACTTGTCTAAAGAAGAAATACAAATGGCCAACAAGTATATGAAAAAATGCTCAATATCACTAATAGTCAGGGAAATGCAAATCAAAACCACACTGAGATGCCATCTTACAGCATTTAAGTTCTGGTGTGGATGTAGAGAAAAAGGAACACTTTCTTACACTGCTGGTGGGAGTACAAACTGGTGCAGCCACTATAGAAGGCTGAGTGGAAGACCCTCAAACAACTGAAAGTGAAACTACCATTCAACCCAGCAATTCCACTACTGGGAATCTACCCAAAGGACACAAAAACACTAATTCAAAAAGACACATGTACCCAGATATTCATCATAGCTCTGTGCACAATTGCCAGGATATGGAAACAACCCAAATGCCCCCAAACTGAAGAATAGCTGAAAAAGATGTGGTATATCTACAAAATGGAATGTTACTCATCAATCAAAGAAGACAAACTTATGTCATTCGCAGCAACATGGTTGGAGCTATTTTTCTTATAAAAACAAAATCAGAATGATGAAAATCAATTTCATTCCTCATATAACTGAAATTGATAAATGTCATCTGGTGGTATATAGTGATTGATGACAATATTTTCACATGAAAAATACATATGTAACTAGAACCTAGATGAGTTTTTGGAGCATAATGTAATCTATTTGTTGGTGACTCTAGATCTGTTGTCAGCCAGTCTGGCTATATCATAATCAACTGAAAAGCTAATTCAAAAACATAGTTCTGGGCATCATACCATCTAATTCTGATTCAGTAGCTTTCGGGTGAAGGTTAGAAATAGGTGTTTCTTTTACTAACTTCCCAGAAAATTCTAATTAATCATCAGAATCAGAAACCATTAAGTAATTTCTTTCATTTTTCCCATTCATCCCCACAAACTTTTTACCATCTACATCTAAATAGAATACATTATCTTCTATCATTTCTATGGAAAGTATACATTATTTCTATCATCCATTTGATTGTCACAATCAAAACTAGCCTAAACAAATATTCAACAAAAGTGTTCATTTTTTTTTCAGTATGTATGCATATACCGAGTTGGATTAAGTCTTAAACACAGAGTTTATCTAACAATACTTTCTGAAAGATTTCATTATGCTCTTTTAAATATGAGAAAGTAACTTTCTGATGGGTAAATATCTTGACAATATTTAATATTTAAACCCTGTCTCAAAACATTTCTGTATCACCAATATCAAGGCAAGTTCCAAGTTCTAAAGGATAAGACTTCACTGATTTTCAAAAGTGTCACACATCTTTGTTTTTGGTTTCCTTATCAAGTTCTCAAGCTCTTTAGACTCTACTTTGTGACCCAGTACACAAAATTCTCTCAGTGTGGTTTTTCTTTCAAATTCCTGCTCTTTAATTTTACAGGTTTTGCAGTTTCCAAATTACCTCAGTTTCATATCTTAAAGGAGTCTAGTAGTTTGAAACATGGCCCCTGATCTTGGGCATTCCTTCTTGAGAGGAAGGATATTATGTGTGTTTGATTCCAGGTGAACTCATTGAGTCAATCAATAGAGATCAGAAGTGTAACTATATCACTTTAGGGACTACTTTCTCCAAGTAATAAAGCTAATTCCTGTCATAAAGATGGTGAAAATTTGCTTTTTCTTTGGGAAAGGTCAGTGAATAAACACAAATGGCCTATGATTCCCCCATTCTACTTCCTATCTTTTGTTTCAGGTGAGTTGCATTTGTATTGCAATCTGGTCTCTTTATTTTATTGCAATAACCTTGAATGAAGTCACCCTTACTTATTCAACTTTGATAAGTACTTTTAACTCTGATTTCAGATCAAATGAATTAAAAGTTCTATTTTTTGGTTAGTTTTATTAAACTTGTGAATAATATCCAAAACAGAAATTTAGGGTGACTTCATCCTGACATCACATCTCCTATTTGCATTTATGAGTTTTATGTCATAAACATCATTAGCCTATCTTTTATCTTTTTTCTTCATCTTTAATATGGTGATGATAGTCTTTTATAGGACTAATGACACTACTTGTGTAAAATTAAAAACATACTTTGATATGTAAAAAGGGGTTAGGAGGTGTTTAAACCCTTCATCTTTGGCCCTTGTTAAGTTCTTGAATGGTTTGGGGAATATTGAGAAGTGTCTTCCATCACAGTGAAGCACAAAACACAACATACAAAACGTCAGAAAATAAGCTTCACTGATAGCAGTTTGTCCACTGATAGCAGGAAAGAATAGTTGTAGATTGAATGCACCTTGCCTAGTGCTTTAATATTTCACCCAGGCAACTAAGCTGGATCAAAAACAACTGATCAGTAACTCCAACTGGATCTGTAATTTTATCACAATCTAGCATTTATATTTGTCATATGAAAATGAAATATATGGTTCATTGAAATAACAGCTTGAAAGATCTTATTCAATTATTTATTATTTTTATATTTATTTTCCTTGGGGAAATGTAAGTCCCTCTATTTAAAATCACTTTGCAAAATGTTTTATTGGCAAAAAATAAAAGAAAATGAGAGAAAATAATGGAGACAGGAAATAATAGGAATATTTCATTTTGAAATATACAAATGACTGAATTGTTACTACAACAGCAAAGGATAGAAAAATGAGGAGATCATTTCTTAAATTTGTGCAGCATGGTAGACCACAGATATGATAATGGCATTTATTAATTCAATCCCAACAACATTGTCTGAAGTGTTCTGTTCAATTTGCCTGTGAATCCTGTGCAGTGTTGTAAACCAAAGCTTATTCAACAGCAAAAAAAAAAAAAAAAAAAAAAAAAAAAAAAAAAAAAAAAAAAAAAAAAATTAAAAAAAAGATCTTATTTAAATAGGAGTGGTTTCTGAAATTTTCATTTATTGATGAGAAAATGAAGGTTCCAAGATATTCTGTAAAAGGTAACATGTCACATAGTTGTGCAATAGAGCCCTTATCTGCTTTTTCTTCCTTCCAGGCACATAGGGAAGTAAGAACTTCCCTCCCCTTTGCACTAGGCAGGTCATGTGACTATTTCTGCATTGTGAGCAGAAGTGGGTCTTGTGAGCCATTTCCTGATGGAATAGTTAACTGTAGGTGTGAGACTATTCACTGCCTCTTCCTTGACACTTTGACCTGAGAGAGACACACATTCCAGGTGGTATAGTTTCAAAGTTCCAAAGTTGTGCAAACAAAGACACTCTGGAACAGCGCGTTTCTATAAGATTAATTGCTTTAGAATCTTACTCCACAATAGAGATTGAATCTTTTTCTATAATTTTCTCCTTTCAAAATCACAGTTTGAGCCCTTAACTTATACTAAGATTATGGACTATTGTGCTATGGACTATGGACTAAAGTCCATACGCCCATAAGTCTACAAGACTATGGACTACATGAATTGTCTTTTAGGAGATGTATAGACAAAACCATATGTATTTTCTGTGGTCTCAGACTATACAGTATCATTTGATTCAGAAAAATAAATAGTATATGGGCTTCCGGGTGAGAGATTAGCTTTTCACCTCTAACTTTCAGGAAAGTACTCAAACCCAAGCATTTTTAAATGGTTTCTTCAAACCTCGGTGTTTATCTAGATGAAATTGTTTTTGAAACTATCTGAATCCATTGGTCTTCCAGCAATGGAAATGTTAATGGTGTAAGTTTTGTTATAGCTCTGAATAGTCCCGCATATAACTAGGAAAAGCTTATAGGACTGATTTCTTTCTTTAATTCCTCGTTCTAAACGGCAATACTTTAATAAATGATTCAGCCCTTAAATACAGTTTGGATCCCTTAAAGGCAAAGAATGAGCACACTTAGCATATTTATGCTTTTCAGATTTTGCTTTGTGAGATGTTTAGCAAATTCAGATGAAATAAGTGCTTTTATTTGAGAACTTTGGGCATTACATATTTTTGGGTATATTGAAAAAGATACAGGATGTGAATACAGATGTTGATTTGTGAACACAAATGCTTCATATTTTAATATGCCTTCAGGATTCAGAAATACACTTGAATATATAAAAATGGATAAATTGCTCCTAAGACTTCTGTTTGAACTGGCAAAAAGTCACAACATCTCTGATTTATAAAATGTGATCGAAGTCATAACAAAATATTGTGATTCTGGCAACTAATAAAGGCTTAATACAAAATAGCAATAATACTGAAAGTTTTACCTATAATGCCATGGACATGTTAATTGAAACATTTCTTTTTCTAATATTATTTTTTATTTTTTAATTTGATTGCACATGTATATGTGTGTATATATATATGTATATATGTATATACATGTATATACATATATACATATATTTTTCATATCATTGTCTACCCTGGAGTTCTCCCACCACCTTATTATCGGTGAAATATCTTACTCTCTTGTGCCCTTCCCCCCTCCTAAGTTTATACTCCTCCCTCTCTCCTGATCTATGCTTCAGTTCTGTTGGTGCTTTTAAATTTTTCTTGTCCACTTGCTTGTTTGTTTTCCCTATATCCCCCAAATAAGTGAGATCTTAAGTATTTCTCTTTTTCTTTCTGGCTTATTTCCCCTAATATGATTCCTTCCGACTCCATTCATGTTGTTGCGAATGACTTAAGTTTGTCTTCTTGGATTGATAAATGATATCCCATTATGTAAATATACCACATTTTCAAACATTCATCAGTTTTGTTTTTTTTCTATGTCCTGGCTATTGTAAATAGTGCTGCGATAAACATACAAGAGCAAGTTTCCTTTTGAGTTAGTGTTTTTGTTTCCTTTAAGTAGATTCCCAGTAGTGGGATCACTGGCTCACATGGTAGCTCCATTTTCAGTAGTTTGAGGGCCCTCCACACAGCTTTCCATAGTGACTGGACCAGCACTCCAACCAGAAATGTAAGAGTTTTGCTTTCCACATCCATGCCAGCACTTGTTGTTACCCATTTTTTTATATAGGCCATTCTTACCTGTGTAAGTTGGTATCTCATTTGGTTTTGATTTGCATTTCCCTGATTATTAGCGATGTTGACCATTTTTTCATATGCCTGTTGGCCATATTCCTCTTGGAGAAGTGTCTTTTTAGTTCTAATTGAAGATTATTTCTTAGTACCTGTTGTAATGGTTGACATCCTGATGTGAATTTTTGTTACTGTATTTGCACTTTCTAAACAAAGCAGTCTATTTGAAATAGCCTTAATAGCCATTAAGGGTTCACCTCACTTCTCTGAATATGTCAGAGAATTGTCCCTGAGAACTGGAAACAGATGTGCCTGATTAACTTAGTACAGGAATGAGGAGCAGATTCTGCACAAAAGAAAAGATAAAATACACTCTAAGCAACTAGAGTTCTCATCAAATCATGGCACTAGTTTGTGTGTTTAACACATTCTGCATGGTAATTACCCTGAAACTTTAAAAAATCATTTGGGATCCCCTCTCTGTATCTGGTCAAAGAGAACCAACTTACTCCAAAAAAGTTATTACTAATCAATCATAATCTTACCTGTTTTAAGGGTCAGAATCCTAAATGAAGAGGTCAATTTTTCAGGAAAGTAGGTGTGGAAAAAGAAGGAAAAGCTACTCCCGTCCTCTCCTCCCTAAAATTGCTTTAGAGGTACATAATTATAGAGTTTTCATAAGCAAGTGATTTCCTATTTCTTTGTCTAGCTAAGAAGAAATCCAAAATATGCATATAATCCATATAATCTAGAAGTAGAAATCCAGATATTGAAGCTAGTTTGGCTCACATATTCTGCAGAGAGTCATGGTAGGTCAATTTAAACGAGCTGATAAATAAATAGACTTAAAGAAACAAGCAAAAATGAAGATACATGAAAAGGTACATAAGGCTAGATATTAGAAAATTGTTTTTTCATTCATAGTTCAGTTCAAATTCTACCTATTCCACAAATTTTCCTAGGAAGTTCTTTTAAAAGCAATGATGACCTACATAATCTTGTTTGCTGATTATAATTAAAAGGTGCATCAGGCTTGAATAAAGACAAGTTATAAAGGAGATTTTAAATGCATGTAATGGTTAACGCTAGATGCTTGATAGCCGGGTAAATCAACCTGGTTGAAAGATAGACTGAAATAGCCTAACTTTTTTTATGACAGTTTGTTTCAGATGGCAAATGCTGTCTGGGTCTGTGATGAGATGCTATGGCTGTGTGATGTGTGAGTGAACCGATGAACCATTGAACCAGATAATGAATCAGTGTTGGGCCTGATTACATTTTAAATGCATATTAACCATTTAACCTCAACTGGAAATAGTATCGGGAAAGAGTCTAAAGTGATTTATAAGTTTTATTATAAAAGCAGAAATCTTTCACATCTAAGTAAATGGGATATCTCATGCAAAGTACTAAGCCAAGGAACACACAGTAGGTATCTATTAAATGTTTTATCCATTAATTCTTGAATAAATCTGAGTTTTAGGCAACTAATAATTGTTATGTATTCCAGACCATTGCCTGAATCCTTTAAGTTTAAAGTTCTGAAATACCATAGAAGATCTTATTTTCTAAACAGTTTTGTTAATAAGTTTTGTTAATAATTGATATACAAAAATATGTGTATGCTATATACAAACTGATGAGTTTGGGTATATGCAAACACCTGTGTTAACATCACCAAAATCAAAGCAATATACATAATCATTCACCTTCCAGAGTTTCTATATATGCCCCTATTGTATTTTGCCTCTGTGTGTGTGCATGTGTGTGTGTGTCTGTGGTAAGAAAACTGAGTATGAGATCTATCCTATGAACAAATTTTGAATCACCTAATACTGTATTGTTAATGATAGAACAACACTGTACTGTAAATCTCTAAAATTCACTTAATACAACTGAAACTTTATAGACATTAAATAATAATCCTCCATTTTCCCTACCCTTAGATCTTGACAACCACCGCTGAATTATTTGCTTTTATCAGTTTGAGTTTAGATTCCTTAAAAAAGCATGATAGGTTTTACGATCTAAATTTTGTAACTATTTTCCTACAAAGAAACTGAATTTTTAAATAGCATTTTAGTAAAACCAATACAATATTAGGTTTATTTTAATTCAATTATTCTCTCTCTCTTGGGAAGAGAGACAAACTAACGTTTGTCTGAAAAATAACAACAAAGAGGTGAGTCCGCCATCACATGTGCAAAAGTTTGTCAATTCTTGGTGGAAGGATGGAATGGTCCTAATTTGTGGAAAACTAGAAGTTTGCCTTCAGGCTAGTTTTTCAACATGGGAACTTGATTAGGATTGTGAAAAGACTGTGATTCTTTGGTAAAAACAACCAAGCAAAGCTATTGAAAGAAATGATTTAAATATCATTAAGGTGAAAACTGCTGAGTATTTCAACAAGTCCTTATAATGAGCATAGAACCCACTTGCCTAAACACATAACTCTCAGAAAAAGAAAGCCACAGTAATTATAAGACTTCAATAGCAAAGGTAATTTGATATAAATGGTAAGGTTTACTTTTGGCTCTCAGTGTTCAGGATGTGTGAGGAGACTGATAGTTTGAGTTGTTGATACAATTACTACTTGTGTGTCTCTGTGGTAGGAATATCACAATGAATAGAATGACATTCTCCCCAGGGTCTGACAAATATATGAAAACTTGAACAATGAAAAAACACTACTAGTTATACCACTATGGTGTTGACTTTTTAATTATTAAACATGGTACCAAAGAAATTCAGAGAGGCTAAAGTCTACCAGAAAAAAAAAAAAAGTAATAAAGTTTTCTCTGAAGAGTTAATGTCTCAACTGAATTTGGAATAGGAATAAATAAATACATGTAGAAAGTTGAGGTAATATTCAAGGGAGTGCAAAGAGCAGGGGTACCCAGAGGTGAGCTTGGAAATACACAGGATAATGAGAGACAGTGTGGTTTGTCTGACATGCCAAGGGATGAGGTAGAAGAACCTTGGATGCTGCAATAGCAGGTTGTAGGTAAAGGGGCATAATTAAAGGGAAATGAATACTACTGACAACTGTTGTTAAAAATGAATACCTAGATTATAATCTATAGTCCTAGAAACTGAGCATGTGGAATTAGAAAGAATGGTTTAACCTCTAGAGTCTATGGGCATTAACCAGCACAGGTTTTTCTTGTGCTTTCCATAGTGCTATTATAATGCTGATTGGGTCTGCCAGCAGTAAGGCCAGTAATACTACAATTGCATTTGAACAAAATGGAATTGACAAGTCTCCCACAGAGTTCTTCCAAAGAAAGGAGAACAATAGACTATCACCCAAGCTCTGGCAAATTACAAGGGCCCTTAAATGACATTTTACTTATTTTAGACTACTCATGGATTCAATGGAAGCTAAGTAATAATAGGCAAGGAATGTGGAATACAAGGGAAAATAATAGTACATATACAAGTAATGGGAGGAAAATGATCATAAGTCAATTACACTGACTCCATACATATTCATTAAATCAGATATTAATTCACTCAACATTGTTCATCTGGTACTTCTTATGTTCTAAGAACTCTTCTGGATGTGAAGGAAATAAACATGAATAAACTCTGCTTGTTTTCTCGGAAGTTCTCATAATCTCCAGAGTGACAAAGAAAGTCAACAAATAACTATAAAATGCTTTCAATACAATACACATATTTCTGTTACTTTGTATGCTATATTGAATAAACATGTCGGGATAAAGAATGTGACAATGAAAAGAATAAATTTAAGACAGTCATTGGAGAGACTTCAGAAAAAAAGTACTTTGTTTTTGAAAAAAGTCTAGTCTAAATCTGATGGTATTAGAGAAGAATGGTATCTAGACAAGAAGAAGGTGAGAGGTGGATTGATCAGTTGTTTTGTGAACTGGGTATGTCACAAAGAAAATATAAAAAAGTAAGATGCAATGATTAGAGAATTAACGCTCTATTTAATAAATATGTACTAAGGCAATATAATTGACTTCTGGTCAATTTCTGAGATATGCATAGAAGCTTTCATATGAAAAAAATCATATAAAGTAATATATAAAAGACAATAGTGGAAAGAAGGGACAAATTACATTGAAAATGGAATTCTAAATGTATTCATTTTGGACATATATTCTGACAGCTGTTAGCCAAATAAGCTTGAAATAAATCTCAGTTTTGATGAATGAGAATATAGAAAACTGTTATCAGATATTCAACTTACTTATCCATTCACTTATTTATATCTATATATCTATTTACATTGAATCATTTTAATTCTAGTTACTGATATTGTAGTATGTATCTTAAGTATAGAGAAAATAATCATTAATTTAAAAAGTGATCATACATTCTTTTTTTTCAAGTTTTGATTTAATGCTTCTTTGGTATGATTATGAACAGCATAGCTAGTCAGTGTTGTGACTGTTCCTGTTTGGATAATTGCAATTGGAATATTAAGTGGTAAACTACAGGATTTTGGAATGGGTTACCACATAAACAGATATCACCAGATGATAGCAGAACTTAGAATAGTTTGGATTTTGTGAAATTTAGTAGTGATCAGGGGTTCTTAAGATGGCTACGTTGTAACCTAAATTGATTGTACCCTTGGAAATGATTAGTTCCACTAAACAGGTTGAAAATGGGACATTCTGAATCCCAGTGCTGCCAATTGTAATTGGAGATAGCCACAATATCTAGATTATAAGAAGATGAATTATTTTGAAGGATCCAGTAATATTTCAAGAAGAGGGTTGAAATGAAGGTGACTTTAGAATGGATGACAAGTTCTTTTGGATATGTGCTCAACTGTCAGTGGGAATTCCTAGTTGAACGTATCTGCAGAAGTTGATAATGTCAAACTTGACATTCTGTAAAAGTTATAGTTAGTTTAGGAGAAACATTTGCAAACCATTTTCCTTGAGTGAAGACTTGGAATTTTAACAATGAAAAGGAGCAGGAGAGGTTGAAAAGGAAAGTGGGAGAAAATGGAAAAAGGAAAGAGGAGGGCTGTGTCTGCCTGTAGCCAAGTGTCTGCAGGAAGCAGGTAACATTAAAGAACCAGGAAAGAATCAGTGCCCTTGAAAGCAAAGAGGCAATTTCATATGCATGTCAAAGCATAGTATCAACACTGTAAAATAAAAGGCAATGTTATCGAATGAAAGAAAAGCCTTGTCAAGTATAGGGTTTTTTATAAATATGTTTTTTAAAGTATATGTTTTTTTTTTTTTTTTCCCAACAGACTTTTTTTTAGACTAGATCTCGTTATTTTTAACAGTGGAAACTGCAGGCTCACGTTGTTCCACAGTCTCAAGCAATACCTAAGCTTCCCAGGTAGCTGGGATTACAGGCGTGCATCACCATGCCCAGCTATTTGGGGGGGAACTAGGTCTCACTATGTTGCCTGAGCTGGATTGGATACAGACCGCAATCCCTAGCCCCAACGCTTCATAGGCTGAAGCTTACAGGTACATGTCACCATGCCCAGAAACCAACAGACTTTTTGTATCACCGGGAGTCCTTTAATGAGATGGTATTACTGTTAATGATTAAAACTCCACAGACAGGTAACACTGAAAAGATTAATAGGCTGTCAGGCACTGAGTGAATATAAAGACAACCAGGTTGTTTGTGGATTCTGTAGCTGCTTATGCATTATTATCTTTGAACCACACAGTCTGTCTTATTCTCTCTTTCATTCTCACAACAAATATTTATTGTGCTTTTTGTATGCACAAACTATAGGGTGTTTACTGTCATTCAGAAAATGCTTTCACATTCCTAAGGATTGAATAGCATGTCTTTTATTGGGTAAGGACAACAAAGATGGAAGTTTATTTGCTGTTTTTGTCTATGACTATATATACATACACACACACATATATATGTATATAAATATATATACACATATATATGTATATATATATACTTATATATATCTATACACACACACATATATATATATGTACTTATATTCAAATGCTCCCAGTAATATACTTACTGGGAACATTTAAATATCCAATGTTGTTTTTAATTTACTTTCAATTCCTAGTCACTTTCATTAAATTTATTTTATTTATTTGCCAATGGAAATCTGATACCATCAATAAACCATCCTTTTGCTAGTATTGGGCCATGCATGTCTGTATATTTGATGGGTAAATAGCAAATACCAAGTTGTAAATGAATAGTTTAAGGGGTGTAATTATCATTGCAATTAATGGTTTAAAAGATGGTATGAAAAGTGGAAAGAGAAAAGAATCTTAGTCTTAAGAATTTTAAAATATTGAACTAGCACACTGGTAAGAAACAGAGTATTAACTAAAGCCTATATGGTCAACCATGTTTATAAAACGGTGAATTAGAATTTAAACATACTTAATTATAGACATTAAACATATATTTCAGTCACAAGATGTATTGAAGATTTATTGAAATCTTTAATTTTGTAATTTCCTTTACAATTTCTAATCAAGATACACACTTGGTAACTTGTTTCACATAAATCCTAATAAGTTACTTCAGTGTTATTGATGTTTCACGGAATGCATTTTTGTGAAATCATTCCTCTGACATAAAGGATGGATTATCATAAACTATTTTCCAAGATATTTTTAAATAAAGAGCTATATCCTCAATAAAATCTTATAACTAAACAATTGGGAATGTTTGTTACTTTTGCTTCTCAGTATAACTAGACAGTATAAACAAGATGATTTTTCCAATATAACTAAACAAGTTAAAATCACTACAAAAATATTTTGCACTGTGTCATCCCTATGCTATCAGTAAAATTGATGTTTTTCAACATAGTAGAATATAATTATTTAAAATTAGTAAAAATTGATAGACATTAAAGCATGCTAGTTAAGGATATAATCCACAAGTAAACAAACTCTGACTTTGATATAGTTCTACCTTAAATTGGAGATGAGTTTCAAGACATTCTCATTCATCAGTGTTTAAGCAAACTCATTGTTGGCTTCAAATAACACAACTTTTATGATGCATGGTAAATAATACCTGTTCTCTATTGTATAAATTTGTCATATCTAATACCAAGTGAAATGAAAAGCAAATCAATGGGACTATATCAAACTAAAGATTCTGCTCAGTGAAAGATGCTATCATCAAAACAAAATGACACCTGGATTGAAATATCTAACCTGGATTATATATCTAACAAGAGGTTACTACCCAAGATATTCACAGAACTAATTCTTTAAATATGCAAATCTTTAAATATGCAACTGTAGAGAAATGGACAATGGGAAAGGGGAAATGATCATTATCACTTATCAGGGAAATGAAAATCAAAACCACAGTGAGATATCAACTCACATTTGTGCAAATGGGGAAGATCAAAGGTATCATATATGTATAACCAGAGACACTAGAAGATAATATTTATTGAGGAAAGCTATATACTGGAATTTTAGTCAAAATTAATGAACAAGAAATTTCTTCAAATACTTTTTTTCCATTTATCAACTTTCAGCACAAAGGCATAGAGCCTTTAGGTCATTTATGTAACTGATGAGATTCAAAACAATCTACTGCTTGAAAAATGTAGAGGCTAATTGGTTAAGTCTCCAGGTGCTATTTTGGAAAATTTGGGAGTTAATGTCCATTGGGAAAATTTCATCCAGCTGCCTTTGATTAGGGAATAAAGCAGTCAACTTGCAAATCTTCCAAAAAGCATGCATGCCTCCCTACTTGTAAATGATTAGTCTATTTGATTTTTGATGGCTAGTATCCAGTCACTGACTACAGAGAACAAAGAAAGGACAAAGCACAAAGAGAAAGATCAACTTTCTAGATCAAATATATGGCATTATACTATATGCTGATTCTATCAATCTTAAAGTTAATTATGAAAAACATTCACCAAGTCTCACCTCGATGATACAGTGCTTGAGTACTTTAAGTTTCACTATAAAGTTTAGAACGGCATATAAGGAACACCATTCACAAATAAGAGAGAAAGGAACTGGCTAGTCATGTGAAGACATGAAATTTGTTCCTCACAAATTTCAGAACAGCTGTTATTTCTTTTGTAAGGCTAGAATCTTATTTCACTATTAATTATTTGTAAGTATAGACTATTTTCTTTTTGTAGCTGAGTTTAGAAACATTTGTTCTTTTGTTTGAAATCATTTATTGTTTATTTGCTAACTTCTGATAGAAACACAGTTAATAATTCAGGTTCTTGAAATACATTTTAATTTGTTCAATCTCCCCATCTGTGTGCCTTAATAATTATTCAAAACCTGTACTTAGAGATGACCCTTTTGATTCACTGACAGATACAACACATTCAAATTGTTATTCCTGACTCATGATACAACATTTAATATATACTGCTATAACATGTCCTTGAGGGAAGTCAGTACTCAGAGAAAGCAGTAATATAAGAGATAGAGGTCTGTAAGTAATACAAAAACGAACCAAAGACAGTGCCCAAATAGTTCATGGGTCACCATATGAGTTGTTTACCCATGTGCACATTTCTAAGACCTCTCAGATTCAGGGAACAACAATGGGATTTATTTGACAAACAATGGAAAACAGAGTTACTGAGGTCACAAGTGGACAGTTATCTTACCCAGTTCTTGTTGCTCTCTCCCTTTCTCCCTCTCTTCCTCTCCCCTTTTGCCATTTCTTACATCTTTATCCAGTCTCCATTCCCACCAAATCTTTCTTACCCTTAGGGTCAGCTCATTTGGTGAATTTTTCTCCTCACCATGCCCATAGAAGGTACCACCTAAAACAGTTTTTACCTTTAGCCCTGTTACACAAGGATTTCTATACAAAAACTGGCTGAGAGAAAAGTTCCTTCATAAAATATTGTGATCATCATTTGCTTTATAATTTTTCTACTTTTCTTTCTTAATTTGTTGAACAAAACAATCACATTTTTAACTCAATCTTTAAATTACTTAAGTGTGTATCTTCTGAAAGAACATTACACTATTATCAGTTTATTCAGCAGAAATACTACACAATATAAAAATATCATGTTTAAGATTAAAATAGAAATTTGTAAAAGCAAAAATTTGGAAACAACCTAAATATCCATTTATTGTTTTATTAAATAGATTATACTATCCTGAAAAAGAACCATAGCTAAATCAATTGACTTGAAAAGATAATTAGAAATAATACTGGGTTAACAAAAATAAAAACAAATCATACAACATATACAAATAAATATACATAAATAGTATATGCATAAAATATGTACATTGTAACTTCATATTTACTTAATAAAACATGTTTATTGTATTCATGTCTGCGAAAATATCAATTTTCAGGAATTTCCATTATTTCTGCAATTGAAATTGAGAAAATATCTTTTTCTCTAATCAAATTATGAAGACAAAATGGGAAACCATACAAAATATATTTTTCAATGCTATACTTATAACAACAATTGTTTTAAACAAGTTTGAACACTGGGTTCTTGGTTATGGTTAAAGAATATAAGTGTTTTTTATTCTCTTTTATACAATAACAATCTAGTGAGATATGTTAATATGTGTTAGATAGAAATATTTTTCCTTAAGCATGTATTTTCACTTTAAAGAAGGAAAATAACCCTACAGTTCTCTCTTTCTCTGACTCTGACACACACACACACACACACACACACTCACACATCTACATCAGAAGTCACTTCTGAAGCAGATATACACATTATTCTACATTTTCATCCTAACTCTCCCACTAGGTTGTTCAGCTTCTGTGACTCTAGAGACATATAGTTAGCCAGCTGAAACAATGATAATAAATTCCCATGGCCCGCTGCTGAAATTTCAGGCATTCCACCTGTCATTCAATAGAAATATAATAGGATCTACCATCTGATTACTCTTTTGATTCCAAAAAATCACTGCTTAAATACTCTAGACATTCAAAAATATTTTGAATCATTTACTGTTTATAATGTATTTTTGAAAAGTTGTATTTTTCAAATGCTGTTGTATTTTTTAAAAGTTCCACCAATGACTATGACCCGATCAAATTCAAATTCTTTATGCAGGGGAAAAAAAGAATACTCCATGTTGAAGTATCACTCTGTTCTGCTAACAGTCACAGCCAGGACTGAGGATTTCAGCATCTCAAATAAATTAATTAGTGGAAACACCAATTAATTTGCAGTCCATTTATCAGGAAAGCTTAATGACTCTGACATAAGCCCATATCTCATTTCACAACCTGCTGTACCACCCTGGCTCCCCGCAGCTGTTCCTTGTTGTTCTGCAGAATGCCAGCATGCTGCTCAGTGCTTGCCAGGACTGGTGTCCCCAGTTTCTCTGCACCTCTGGGGCAGGGTCCTGGCAGAGATCTGGGCCAGTTGATGTGGCCACGAAGCCAGACGTTTCCTCTTCTGCCCAGTCCTTTTGGTCTGTTTACATGATAGTAGCAGATGGCTCCCTCTTCTCAGCTGTTTTGCAATTCTCAAAAAGAAAAAAAAAAGTTTTATTTTTGCCATTCCATTTTTCATGTTAAAGGAAGTTGAGATCCAGAATAAAAGGGAGGTCTAGGGAAACACATTTATACCTCAATGGAAAATGGTATAACATCAATGTGCACACCCATTAAAGGAAAAGGGATTATGTACTAGATACACATTGATTATGCATGACTTAACCAGCTTTAGAAGTGAAACCTAGTAGGAACAGTAAGAATGGACATGAGGTTATAACCTAGGTCCATGCTTCTCAAAACTTTATTTTCATCCCAGATAAACTTCATAAGTATTTTTCCTAATAAGCTAATTTTTTTCCTAATTATAAAATGCTAATACCAGATAAACTATCTTTTTATACATTATGCATGTATTTATGCATTTTCCATAAACTAGGAAATTTTAACCCAAAGAACTGTTAACCCACATGGGGAGGATACCACTCTCCAGAGGGTGCATAGTTATATGCCATAGACTCTCTCATAGCTGGAATGATCAACATTCCTTAGATAGTATAAGCTGCTTATTTAATCTGCACATCAAATATTACTCCACATTTGTAGATGAGAAAATCAAAGCCATAAAGTGTAGATAAAAGTGAAAATGGTTTATGCAATGACACATATGTAGTTCATGCTAGCAAAAGATGAACATCACATGCCTATCAGATAACCTGATTTTTCCACACAAATATTATAAAAAATATTTCATGTAGATACTTTCTACTGTAACCAGCTACATTTCACAGCTATTTAATAGAATACACTCTCCCAGTATCCCAAGAAAATATTATAGAAAATAAAAATCTCTGAAAAAATTTGATCAGCTACTCCTAAACACACAGAGATAGAAAAATGTGTTTTATCTGCTTCTTAGCATCAAACAAAGGAAGTTGTATTACTGTTATTTAGAAAACATTTGTTGTATCTCTTAGGAGTTACTGAGAAAACAAATGATCTGCTTTTCTTACATATGAAGTAAAGATAGATTGCTTTTTCTTTTCTTGTTAAAGAATATATGATACCCAAAGGGAGAGGGACTGTAGCACAACTCACAAAAAAGTAGTGAATATGTATGAGGCTCTAAAAACCTAATGATACTCATTTCCCCTAAATATTTTTGTATTAACATAATGCCAATGTATTGACACTCTGGTCTTCAAATTTGGAACTTTATCTTTCAGATATAAGATGCAGGTATACTAAGGAGAATCTGAATGACAGTTTTAATACTAATAGCTCTATGTTCTTAAAAGCAAAGTGTTTTAATATTAGGTTGAATTGGGGAACATGAATCTTAATGCCATTCAGAAAGTTTCTTCTAGATTGGATTTTGCCCTTTAACCTTTTACCTGTGAGGATAGTGAGTCCCACAAATCAAGTTCCATAAGTTATAATAAAGTCAACTTCACTTATTCTGGGAAAAACACAAAATTAGAGGAAATACAGATCACTATAGATCATCAAGTCCTATGTGTAACTACCAATGTGGAAAAAATAGAGGGACCTTTAATTCTTTTCTAAGTTCATGACCCGTGAAAAAGAGTCACAGAGAGAATATTTAATGCCTTTAGCAATACTAATGTCACTCAGTTGTCATGTTCTGACCAGATTTCTTCTCATAAACTAGATTAAGTGAAGAAGAGAAAATAATCTAAGAGAACTCCCTCATAATACCGTCCCTGTCTTGGGAGTAAAGCAGAAGGATCTACCAAATAGAAAAGTAGGATGGATGCATTAGACCATCCTTACTCAGAAGACCTCTTTGAAGCAGGTCTTCTGAGTCGTTATTCAATATCAGTAGAAGTGATAGCAATATGAGTTGGAAGAGACAGAAAATCAATTAAACCTATTTTGGCAAAAAGGGTAAAAGTTTTTGGAACAGTATTTGGATATCATTTGCAATAGGAGAAACAGTTGAAGGGCTAAACAGTCAGAGGAGAGGAATGGATAGACTAAGATACCTCCAGGAATTATTCTGTCCTCCATAGTAACTCACATCTGTTTCCTCTGAAGATCACAAAACCATGCAGGTATCCACTCTGTTTCAAGTCAGATATTGTTTGACAGGCTGCAAGGTCATCACCATGAAGGCCTGAGTCTCATAGTTCAATGAAGGACTCTCTTCCTTGGCTCTGTTAGAAAACAAATCTTACAGAATTTCTCGTGCCCCCTTTAGATCAGTGGTTGGTATTAGTCCACTGGAGCAGGGGAGCTGATATTGAAAACCAGAGAAGAGCAGTTACTAGAAGCCCATGATTGGGCAGAAGCAGGAGTTGTAGATTGATCAATAAAATATGAGTGAAATTCTAGGCACATATTTGCGTAGGCAGTCTACAAGAAAGGCTGTGATAGATTCAAAACTGCCCTTTCTGTTGTATTGATGCTAAAGGGTATGGCTTTAGCAATCATTAAGCAAAAGGTGTAGAAAGAAATCAAAATATAATTGATTAAAATGAAGATTATTCACATGAAAATAAGTTTTCAAGTACTAACAATGTCAGGTTTCATTTCATTATATTTGGGGAGCATGGGTTAACTTAGAATGAACAAAATAATATGAACAGCTTTTATAGTTGTTATTGCCTGCATTTACCTTAGAACATCTGGGACTAACCCATTAAGATGATATTGGTAGCAGGCAAAAAATATCTACTAGAGAAACCATAATTTTCTATATTGTTTTCCCTAGCTTTTGCTGTAATTAAAAAGTATGTATTTGACTAATTTTGACTGGCTACAAACTAAATTACAAACTCTTGAATCAAGGGACAGGGATGGCTGAAACAGACACAGAAACATCCACAGGTATCAGACATCAGAATAATGGTCACCTTGACAAACTGGTTCTGGACTGTGAGATCATCTTTGTACCTAGATGCTCTACAGTTGCCCTAATCCCCTCATTGGAGACTAGTTCCTCCACCATCTACATTTCTTGGCATTAACTAATATTTTTACAATAACAAACTTTCTCTGCTTTAATTGATATTTGGTATTAGTGACCTGGACCTCTGCATGGTACCCAAGAAGAACTCAATAACATATCTTAAAAACTACAAGCATCTAAGAATAATTTGCATGTGCTGATAAAATCTCTAGGATTTTTTTTTTTTTTTTTGTAGTAGGGTATAACTTGTTGCTGGTCAGAAATATAATTCTGCATAAAGAAGGTATACCTGCATTTAGTTGTGATGTCATCAAAATCATTCTTAGGTAAGGTACAATATTTATCGACCAAGAATTTTAATCTTTACATTTGATGGAAAGCTTTTCTTTTCTTTTCTTTTCTTTTGGAAGGGGGGGAGGCTATGTATTGGTGATTGTTTCACACACTCAGAGAAATTCTATAAATATTTTTTTCTTTTACTCTTAATGTATAATGCAATCTTATTTACAAATTTAAATGTAACAGAGTAGAAGAACTAAGATATAAGACTAAGACAATCATCTTGTGATGAGAAGTAAAGAGCTGGGAATTTAGTGGTCACAAAACACTAGTAAACCTAATTCATTAGACAGTCTGGATTATAAACAATATTTAAAACCAACCTTTCATTCTAAGCTTCTTAAGAATTATTTAATGAATGCAAAACTTATACTACTAATTTTAGTATTATCTCATATTGTTTTTTGGAGTTATTTTGTTAAATTTGACTTTAATTTTCCAACTAATATTTACAAAGATACACTACAATTTCTACCTACAGAAATTGTTGGCATTTTATTTCATTCATGGATAACTCAAAAAATTTCCAAGCAAATAGTATTTTTGATTAAGTTCTAAATCTGTAATCAAATAGGCTTTATATGACATGTTCCAAAAAGCATGTGTAAACGGGGTGAGTATATGCAATTTTTTAAAAGCACAAGAAAGTCACCACTTCCTGATTTTCCTTTCCTTAATTGTTAAGCATGGGATAAACAGATTATTGAAAAAACAAAGAGAAAGAGAAAAAATTGCTAATATGCACACTTGTCTATATATTAATACGTCAGTGTTATAGTTACAAACACAGTGGACTAAAGTTTTCTTATAATTATCTATAATGTTCTTTAATTTTGGCAGAGGAATGACACAGTCCCAGTACCTAATTCTCTATGATTTAAGACTCAGTTCCCAACTCAGGACCTCAAACACATGCCCCTGGAAAACATTCCTTTTGACATGCTCAAAAACCAGAAATAGTGTCCTGGTGAGCTTCCTTGAACAAAATGCACACTAAGAGGAATTGATGTGCTTGTCCAAAGAAATTACATTAATCCAAGATACAATGTAATTTCAAGAGGGGATGTTATCACTCTATAACATATACTATTATTTCATTTAATTGAGATTCCCACATAAATAAGAGCTATTATGGATTGAGAATAAGAGAAAGAAAAAAAGAGTTATATAAGTTTCTTTCATTATTTCTGGAAAAATCTCCAGCTTCTTAACTTAGGTTCTATCTTTATTCTTAAAATTTCTCAAAATATAAGTCCAAAGTTATAGAAGCCAAAAACAGAAATATAGATCGAAAATCAAAAAGACTTGCACTGCTTTCCTTTTTATTATCTTTGCAGGAACATTTATAGATTTTTAAATCAGAATTTTCTTTGAAGAAACCCAAAGATTCAAAAGTTTTGTGTGATGTTTTGCAATTCATTATTTTAAATCTTAGCAAGATGGAACTTCTTTAATTTATTCAGTCCTTCTGACATGGTAATCTGAATAGTATTGTCCATAATAATGGGATTTTACTTTCTTAATTTATCTTCCAAGACTTACTCTATCCTTATTCTGTCTCCAAAGCTTTTACCATGGTGATTATCTACTGCAGTAGCAAAGCCACAAGAATTCATGAGGAGAGAGATTTTTTCGTGATTTTAGCTGCTTATATTTTATCAGTCTTTTTGGTGATTTGTATTATAATAACCCTAATACATTACCCAGAGTCCTTTCCCCCTTTAATTCTGTTTGTCAAAATGTGAATTGTGATCCATGTACGCCACCTTTTCTTATGCACAAAGATTATTTAAAAAGGACAGGTAAAAGTGAAAAATGATTCAGGAGATGTTTTGCCATCAGTGTGTTTAAACTAGTAAATTTAATTTTAAAAAGAAAGCAGTATTCTATTTTTCAACAAAAGCCTTAATGCATGACTAATTTACTCATTTTGTTGAATTCATATGTATTCATATCTTCATTTTAATTGATAACATTACTTTTGGGAAAAGATTGCTAATATGTGGTGATTGATTACTATTATAACATTAAACTGTTTCATGAAATAGATTTTTATTAAGGCCAAAAGTAAGATAAAATAACTTGAACAATTGTTTTAGTTTCAATATTAAAAATAATAGACCTTTATAGCATATAAATGAATAATAGAGTAAATAAATTTATATAATAACTTGTTTCCTGAGGAAGTACTGAATTTTTATTTTTTTCACTCCAATTGATTAATATATATATGTAATTGTGTATTTTATAAATATAAAGTAAATGCATGTACATAGAGAAAACTTAAAAAAAATTATTATTTAGTTTTGTTCTAATAAGATGTAGTTTTGTCAAGTTATGATCATTCTATAAAGTATTTTCTTTGTAAGTTGATATTTTGCTCTATATTTTGAAGTAATTATATATCAGTTTATCAAATTAATGTTAAAAAGTACATTGTTAACCTCCAGTTTTGTGTCAAAAATTACACTAGGTACTGTACAAAATTAAATGCAATACAAGTCATTATTATCAATAAAGTTTCCTATATATCTAAAAGGAGAATAATTGCTAAACATATAAATATGACAAACCTCAATGGATGAAGGAGAAACAAGGACATTTATTTACATTTGATTTAGGAAAGGCATACCTGAATTAATAATAGAGACATTTGGAAAAGAAAAAGTGAAAAACTCCATGAGGCAAAGAGCAATTAAAAATTAATAAGTTGATTTGACATTATTAATGTCAGATCAAATAGAGTTTAGGAAAAATGATAAACCATTAAGTTAGAAAATGCTTATTGAATACTTATCATGGCAGATCACTGTACAAAGACAAAATTAAAAGAGACAACAAAAATATAAAATTCAGACATAGTGTAAAAGTACTCACCCAGTGAGTATTTGTGAGAAGCCTAAAGCTGGGAAGACAATGGAGGTAGGAAGCTAGCTTGGTGACTAAAAAGTTCTCACTGAAAATTGATTTATTTTGAAATTATCTTTAAAAAATTGGAAATTATCTGAAAGAGAAGAGTTGAAGAACTATGTTTATGTCTCATAAAAGAATGTACTCAGTAGGGAAATATCCATGTGAATGCCCTATTGTTGCTTGAGACCTTGTGATGACCCAATAAACACAGTTGGGTAATAAATATTACCCAATAAACACCTCCCTCAGAAACGGTGTGCGGTGTCTGGTCTGCGAGTCTCATCAGCAGGGTTCAGTCAGTCCTTGCAGGTGTGTTCACTGGGTCATCACAAGATCTCATGCAACAGCTATACTTGGAACTCACCAGTTAGGACATTTGAAACAAATAAAAGAGACCAATGTGATTGAAGTTGAGTGAGAGATGAAAGCACTATTAATGTCTCTCTGATGTCTCCTTCATCTCTCACTCAACTGCTAGGAATCTGCCCAAAGGTTACAAAAACTCTAATTCAAAAAGACACCTGTACCCAGATGTTTACTGTTGCACTATTTACAATAGCCAGGATACAGAAACAACCCAAATGCTCCAAAATAGACCAATGATACAAAAAGCTGTGGTATATGTACTGGTTGGAAAATAATTCAATCAAAACAGACAAACATGTCATTCACAGCAACATGGACTAAGTTAGAAGGAATCATGCTGGCAGGAACAAGTCAGAAAGAAAAAGAAAAATACTGGGTGGTCTCACTTGCATGAGGGATAAAGGGAAAACCAACAAACAGACAAGAAACATTTAAAACTAACTCTGAACAAAACTGAAACAATAGAGCATGAAAGGGTCAATGGGGAAAGCCAGAGTGGGAGGGGTAAAAAAGACTGAGATGGTGGCTCATGGTTGATAAGAAGTGGAAAACCCTGAGGTAGGTAATGATGTAAAATAAAAATAATAATAATTAAAATAATAATAAATAATAATAATTATGAAGAGGCAATGGTGTTTATAGTTTATAATAATTTTAATTTGTAATAATAATTATGAAGAGACAATGGTGTTTATAGTTGAAGAAGCAAACCACAATAAGCTAGAAAATTGGTAAAGGGCATTAGTGCAATCTGTTCACATGTGCCTCAGTCCTAAATCTCACATATTGCATAATATTTAGCCATCTCTCCAATCAGAATGTGGGTCTGTTGGTAGCTAGATGCAAGGTATGAGAAATGAATTTATGAGAAGAGATTTACCCAGCCACAGCTGGGGGCCAAATGGAGATATGGGATATAAGGCAACTTTATTAACAAAAGAAAGGGGTATTTATAGGGACACAGGGTGAGAATTTGTTGAATTTTAAAGAAGACAAACACAAACCTGAGAGGCAATTAACATTTTAAAGCCTAAGAAGAGGAGTATAAGCAGTTGGTCACTATCTCTGATTTAGGGAAGACAGAGGTGCCATTGCAGTCTCAGAAGGTCATTGCTGTAAATCAGTCCCTGATTTTCTGGGGACTGGTTAATGAGAGAGTTTTTGTTTTGTTTTGTTTTTTGTTTTTGTTTGCAATGGTTTTTCTGGTTTGCAAACGGCACACAGCATGGGTCCCTGTTTATCTAAACATATATTCTTCACTAAATTTTGCAGAAAAATTGTCACTTTCCTTTTATTGTATGTTCTTTGCTAAAAATATTTTAGAAAATTAGAATACCTAAAAACTGATGTTTGCCGCTGGCATCACAATTAACTACTCACAAGTTGCTACCACCCCTGGGAACACTGCAGCTGTGCTATTAGTGTTCTCCCTGGGAGACCTCTAGAACACTTGCAGTTTTGAAAGTTTGAATGACAGTTTTCTGCACCTTCCTGATTCAAGTATTTCATTGATTTCTTTTGATCACTTTTATTTGACTTTACTCTGGAAAGAATTGTAATCACAAGCACTTAAGGTGAGTCTATAGAGATATATAACACTTTTTAATCATTAAGATATGGTCAAATTGGCAAACCAAAGACAAATCCACTTATCACTCAAAGAATTATTGATATATTTGCTTTAAACATGTATCTTTTAGCTTATGGTCATAAATACAATATCTTTTTTTTTCAAAATATAGGACTAGGTATCAATTTATAAACAGTTCTAAAACTTCTATGTTAAATCTTATGCACAAAGTTATAAAGAATTTCTTTAGGGCTCTAATTAACAACAATAAGACAGAAAAGTTTGGGATAGCATTGACTTGCTTTGTACTTCTTGTTTTCTTATTCTGACAGTGATTTTCAGTGTTTAATTCTGTCTTATTGGGTTCTACCTGTGACAGTGTTCTGCCTCTCCAATATAGACACATCTTATATTTATGCTTCAACTATTCATTAGACACGTACTGTGTGCCAGACATCCGTGACACTGGAGACACGTCAGTAAACAAAATAGATAATGAATTACACAAACAGTGAATATACCAAATTTTAACCTTAGAGATGTTACTCCCTTTATATCTGGAATTGAAATAGTAAATACCCCCTGTTTTAGAGGTGTTTTTAAGATTAAATGATGTTGTTGTTGTTGTTACAAGATTATTTTCCCATGGGTAAAGATAATTATGCTGTCAGTATCTGAATTGTATGGTTCAAGAAGAGTTAAATTACTATAGTAGATTATTATAAAGATGTTGGTGATCTATTGTTAATATTTTAATTTTATCTTAATTTATTTCAAAAATGACTTCATCAACTATGAAATTTATATCAGTTATAACCAGAATACTTGATTCTTGTTAAGAGTAAGTCTCAAATATTTATACTGCCAAAACTCAACCCTTTAATAAGTGGACTGTAGAGTATTTGCAAATGATACAATATTGATGCCAATGAAATTAATGTCATTAATAGTGCCTCTCAGTCTAACTTTCCTATGATGGCAAGTTTTCTGTAAGAGAAAACTATAGTATTCAAAAAAATGATTTTGTATTTACATAAGTACATTATATAAAACCATTGGTTGATAAGTATTCCTGAGTCACATGAGGGATTCTCATTATATGTATGTAATGGTTATCTGTAATTCTAAGGCATCCCCTTTATTTAATAAATAAGAATAGCTACTATTTTATTTTCTAACCTGGTATTCAACTTTGAATTTCCTGAGAGAAATTTAACTGAGATTAATTGTTATACTAGGAGTAAATTAACTCAGTCTTCTATTTTAAGATTAAGATTGAATTAGAGGGAAATTTTAATCAAATAAAGTTAAGATAAAGAAATTCTATTTTGATAATCCTACTTACAGGTTTCTCCACCCCTTTAAAAGTTATTCTTTTATTAATTTATTTGTTTATTTTTTGTGGGAAGAAAACAAGTTACAGATAGGTACACATATAGCAATACCATAATTACAAAACTATAAACCATGCAAAATAATATATTATTTACTCATATGTGTGATTTAAAAGTTTTAAACACAAAAGAAATAATAAACATCAAATCCAGTGTACTGACTATTATTTCTGGGAATGTGTAATGGGGAATAGTATAGAAGAGATGTCCACAGAGAATAAGAACACATAGTATAATAGAGAGATCTGTGTATTATTCCAGGAATTGATACATCTTAAAGTATATTGTTACTTCAAATATACTGTTTGATAAGATGAATCAGAGATTAATTTCTTTAGCTAAGCTTTGTCTGAATCATCTGCAATGCCTATATACTAATCTATAACATAACTGGCAAGATTATAGAAGTACCTAGTATTGAGGTTAAAGTGATGTGAGCTGGAATTTCAGCTCCTCAAACTATTTTGTCATGTTGCTTCTTTGAATGTCCAAAATTAGAGATTTGAACTAGATCATCTCCAGGTCTTCTTTATACTTAAGTTGAATGACTGTAAGAAGATGCTATAGTGCCTGAAAGAAACAACTTAGACATCTTGAGGACTCTGCTCAATGTGAATGTAGGGGAAATTAGAGTATAATAGAAGACAATCATAAGCAATCTTAAAATAATACTATATCTCCCTAGGTAAACAAAATGGTGGAAATAGCCTGAATTTTTCAATTCTGTCTCAGCATGAAACATCTATGTTTATTTGGCATAATTTCATATCATTACAGATTTTACACATACAGATGTAAAAACTCCACTTATTTGGAACATCATCTTCCTCCTTATTTGAAAGAAAGAACATCTTGACCCCTCATTCCAGCTTTACACTTGGCAGTAGCATAATTTATCACACCTGTTTCTCTTTTTATTTTCCATATCCCACAAAACTCCAGAACTAGATAAATGCCTCTCTTATATTCTACATCTATTACATTCAGAGCCAAAATAACTGCTCCATTAGAAAAAAAAAAAAGTCACACAAAAGTGTAGATTGGTTCCACTTTAGATTTATGATTACTCAGCACAAACTTAATCTCAACATGGCCCAGCAATTCTATATTTCTCTGGTTTATTTGCTCTCTCACAATCCACAACTATTTCAGATTTTTACGACTACTTTAAAAAATGTGACTTATTCAGTTCCCTAGTTTATTTTGGTAGACTTTCATTTTCCAGGAATGGTCCATATTTGTCCTTATGTATGACCTGAAATACCTTCAAGAGTTTGATTTTTCAGGAATGGTCCATATTTGTCCTTATGTATGACCTGAAATACCTTCAAGAGTTTGATTTTTCAGGCTTTCTTACTACTCAAACTATTTTTCAAATTGATCTGGTTTAATGCTAAACAACCTCCTCATTCCACCTTTCTCTCAATCACTTTCCAAAGGTTCTTCATTTCATAACTGAATTTTATGAAATATTATCTACCTTGTATCTGTGATCTCACCCCTCTCTCAGGTAACAAACTAAACACTCAACTCACTTCACATATTAGAAATAGTTTCTCTAAAGTCAAAGAATCATTTTTACAATTGTCAGCTTACAGATTCCTGGTAGCATTGCATTTCAGCTAACTATCTGCTTATAAAAAAAGCTCATCACATTCTCTGATAAATACTATTTTCTGTTATTTCTCTGGTTAAAATTCCATTTTTGGATTATTTCTTCAGGCAGTACTGGTCACAACATTGTATGAGCCAGGTCTAATATCACTGTAAGGAACAGGTCTGGTATACCTTTTCAGACTTATGTTACCTCATCATACCTACCACTCCACTAAGACATAGTTCTCCCTCCCTTTCTTTCCACCCCCTTCCCACTCTGGTAGCCACCATTCAATATTTAGAAATCTACAGTTCATTTTGGGTTGACTTTATCTGTCCCTCTGTTTTGTTTTTCTATATTCCACAAAAGAATGAAGCTTTTCTAGATAAACATTTTTTTTTTAGATTTCACTTTCCTCTTTAAGATTCTTGACTTCCTGTAAGCTCTGCACCCAACCTCTCAAACTGCATAAGCTTCTTCACTATATATTTTGGAACTTTATGCCTTGTTTTCCCTTGTAGTATGTGAGTCATTTTGACACAAAAACTGTTTTATAATTGAGAATAATTCTGAATGATAATGATACTGAATTTGGAAGATACTAACAAGGCAATTCCTACATGACTTGGCATTGTGTGTTATAAACTATTTCCTTTGCCCTCAAATTCTTTATTAAAGTCTCATTGCTTAAAATTAAACACATTTTAAAATATATAAAAAGGAATATGTGAATACAAGTTTATAACAACACTAATAAAAGTATACATTGTCAACACAAAAATTCTGCAATACTTTTCTTCAGAAACTGTATGTTACCTGTAGTTATTGATGGGTCTTATTACAAAAGAACTGCATTTTATTTGAAATCATTCAATGAAATGGGGAAAATGGAATTCATCTGTTGCTCCAAAATATTTGGCTAACATACAGAATTCTCCTATGCTGCTTACCTAATTGTCAATAAATTTAATGTGTATTTTCTAATAGTTCATATTAGTGACTTTGAAAATCAAATAACTTTTTAAATAATTAAATAAATTTCAAAAAATAAGTAAAATTATAGTGGCATGCCAATTCAGTTCATTGGATGTTGTATTCATCATAACTAACCCATTCAAAAACATGCCCAACAAACCCAATGAGAATGCAGTACTTGCATTAACTAAGATGCAAAAACAATCTCTTGGAAAAAACAACAAGCCCTCCAAAACATGAGAAAAATAGTATTCTAATATTCTCTAATGGCATCTCCTTTTATATTATTTCCCTCTTTCCTCACTATGAACTTTTTAATTACTTCACCAATTTATTCCTTCTTTATATTTCTAAGAGGACTTTTGCAATGTTCAGATGCTAAGAACATGCATTAAACAATATGGATGGACCTAGAAGAAATCGTAATAGCAGAAACAGAAAGAAAAAGAAACCAAATGGTTTCACTAATATATGGGATATAGGAAAAACAAACAAAGGGCCAGGAGGAAAAGTCAAAGCAAGCTAACAACCAAAATAAAGTACACAACTGAGAGGGGTGATGGGTGGGAGTGGTCAGGGAAGGGAGGTGGTGGGTGAACCCTGGGGAAAACGAAGATGTAAAATATATACAAATAAATAATTTAAAAATAAAAATAAGAAAAAAATAAAGATATATGTGTATTTTTAAATAAATATACACTTGCAATCAGACAAAACATGAAATAATCACTGAGCTATTTTAATCCTGATCATTTTAGTCCTTGTTCCACTTTCACTTTCTTCTAGCCCATCTGTTTTCCTATTTTACCATTATTTTCTTAGTCTAAAATTTTCCAATGTAGTCCTTGTTCATCAAATAATACACACATAAAATAGTAAATAAGAAACAAATTGCAAACACTAAATGATAAATAGTTTCAGAGATAAGGGTTAGAATTTCACCTGTGTGCTACAAATCTATATAAATGTATCAGTAGAAGCTTAAAATGCCCATAATTTTCATTTAACTATAAACATCCCCATATTAGTTTTTTAATAATTTCCAAAGATTCTTAGAAGCAGGTGGACAGGTAGATATTGATAAATGTAAAATGTAATTTAATCTCACATATAAATTTATATATGTAGATTTACATAAATACATATATAAATCATTGGGGTGCTTTTGTTGGTATGAAATTCATGTGGTCTGTATATCAGAATTTGAATATTTACACTTAATGCATCATATAGTTCAAAGACATAAAGAAATAGATTCTCTTGCACACACTAAGAGATTAAGAGTTATTTCAACAAATTAGTTGACAATTATAAATATTCCTCAATCACTGGTGAGCTTTTAGAAACAGCTTGTTAATTCAATACCCGTTAAGTTAAAATAGCTTGTTTCACTATAATTATTCATTCAAAACCAACTGAACAGAAACTCTAATAATTATCTGTGGTCAGTTTTTTACAAAAAGTGACAGAAATAAGCAGTATGCTAACTTTCATAGGATAAAAAGAGTCTTTTATCCAACATAAGGAAACATTTTAGAAATGTCAACAAAAATATTTATTTCAAACTGCTTCACTTTACACATTTCATAATGTATGTTAGGGAATATTTAAAGATGTATATATGCATGTATGCATTCATTGTTTCTTTTATATTATTAAATAATTAATTTTTAAATTGTTCTACTTCTCAGTAAGAATGAAGGCTTTAAAATGTAATTGGAAAACTAATAACAAAATAGATCAAAAGGAGAGGAACAGAAAATCCTAACAGATACAAAAACAATTATTTATTTTGCCATTTGTTAAGACAAGTATATAACAACTCATTGCTGGGAAAAAAAATAATTAGGTGAATTTCTCTTTGATGGCAGGTATAAGGATAGATCAGATCAGATTATTTCTTGGTTTAATTTTTTTCCCAGCAATACTGAATTTGACAAAACCTTAAAATGATACCTTAAAATCAAGAAGGTGACAGTGAAACAAAGTTTTAATGAGGTAGACTTGGAGTTTTGAGTTACCACAGACAGTATTTCATCTACAGTATCCTATGCGGTGACAGGGATTTATGCATTAACTTTCTGCAATTGCTATACCACATTATGATAGACCTGGTAACTGAAAACAACACAAGTTTATTCACTTACAGTTCTGAAGGAAAGAAGTGTGAAACCAGTTTCACTGGGTAGAAATCAAGGCATCACTAAAGAATTATGCCCTCAAAATATGTGAGAAAGGAACCTGTGTGTTGATTTTTCCATATTCTGGTGGCAGCCACCATGCTTTGGGTGGTAGTGCCTCATTTCAGTTTCTGACAATGTTGCCATATTACCTTCTCCTCTTCTTTCTGTGTTACCTCCTGTCCCTCTCTGAGGTACTGTGATTATCATATGACCACTTAGATGGTTTAGGATAATCAATTTAAGACTATTAATCACATCTACAAAGACTCTTTCTCCATAAGGTAATAGTTAGTCCTCAAATACTAGAACCTGGTATATTTTGATGGTCATTATTTAGTTTACAGGCATTGGAGATTATGTAAAACCTTGAAAAGACAAAGACTTTTCAAGAATGATATCTGAGTTGAAGAACTCTTTTCTCTGGGTTAAGAAACTAAAATATATTTTAAAAATGCATGTTACATTTTGGATAACTTGAGACTAAGAAGATATAGAATACTATCTTTACCTTAATTTTGATATTAAAAAATATTAACTACTCAAATATAGCAGCAGGTAGAAATCATAATATTTTACATTTCATTTATTTTACAATTACATTTCATTTTCAAACACATGAAAAGCTTAATCGTCCTAAAATCATTATATGATGTTTTTCTTAAAGGTAAAACATTGCAAGGGTATTAATATTTTCAGATGACTGAGTGTCATTGATTATATTGTGATCTGAAGATGATTTTATGTAAAAAATATTAAAGAAGGAAAAAGATGGGACAGGAAAAATGGGAGAATAATTCTTTAAAAGCTAGAGATTTTTCAGAACCAACAATATGGGAAGTAACATCAAGTGATGTTGTTTCTATTAATCTGCCATTTGAAAGAATATTCATTTATATAGTAAAAAGTGGAGAAAATGGTTAATGGTTGCATCAGTAAAGTTAAACATTGCCTGGTTTAATCTAATTCTTTATAAAAGATAAAAAGTCATATTTTGTGACAAGCATCTGAGAATAACAACGAAACACAATTTGATGTCCAACTGACACTATTTCACCCATATGTCTAACCTGTTGTCCTAATTTTATTGTCCTTCATGACAGGTAATGATTTGATTTCTTATTTTCTTTAACCATGTGGTTGAAAATTTCATCAAAATCTAACTTTACCTAGTTCAGCTCATATCGCATGTCCAGGTTTATCTTTTCCCTAGTGTTTTGCATATTATATAGTCAAATAACATTTAAGATGGAACATCTTGTTATAAAGATGCTTTTAACGCTAGTATGTTCCATCATTATCCAGTCCCAACAAGTATTTACTCTCTGCCTTGGTTTTAGAGTATGAATGTAAGAGGGAAAACATTCTGATTTCAGGTTTTTGAGATTCTGAATACACTGTAAAATCTATAGGAAGAAAAGGAAATATGTGCCTTAAAAATCCACACTTTAAAAATAAGTTATAAGATCCAGAAACCTGAAAGAGAAATGTTTTTCCATCTGTGTTCCAAAACAGCTCTACTTGGGAAGATCAGAAATCAAAGTCTCAGGAAATATAACAATAAATATATCTATAAAAGGAAAAGATTGAGCAAATAAGTAAAAAAAAAAAAAATCCAGAAACCCCACTGCTAGGAATCTACCCACAAAGTTTACAAAACATCTAATTCAAAGACACCTGTACTCAGATGTTTATTGTAGCACTATTTACAATAGCCAGGATATAGTGGCAACCCAAATGCCCCAAAATAGAAAAACAGTACAAAAGTTGTGGTATATGTACACATGGTGTACTATTATTCATCAATCAAAATGACAAACTTAATGCCATTTGCAGCAACATGGATGGAGCCATAAGGAATCGTGCTAGCAATAAGAAACCAAAAAGAAAAAGAGAAATAGATGGTCTCATTTATATAAGGGATAAAAGGAAAACAGACAAGGAAAATCTAAAACTATCATTAAAATTGAAGCATAGAGCATGGGTGGAGGGGAGCAGAATGGGAGGAGCACAAAAGACTTAGATTATGGTTCATGGATGATAAGGATTATAAGGTTGTGGGAGAACCCTGGGGCAGATAATGATGTAAAATAAAACAATAAAAAAGAAATAAAAAAAAGAAATAGCCTAAAAAATTAATTCTATATGAAGGAAACTTAAAAGTCCCACTATTCAAGTCAGAAGTAGTTGAGATATGATTAGATTGGAAACTGAGTTGCTGTGAATGACCCTACTACACTTGACAAGCCCTACCCCCTACCTTTAGTATAGTCTTGAAGTAAGTCTGAAGGAGTTCACATTTGTTATGAAGAACAGATTCACCTGAAGAGCAGAAGGATGCTTAGACCATGGATTTCAGTAGATAAAAGCACTGCACAATAAATATATTAAGTAAAGACCTTTTACTTTACATCTTAACAGAAGGTAAGAGATAGGGGACAATAGACAATTCAGGATGCCCCTTTCCCTTCCTGTGACAGTACAAATCTCATTTTCCTTTCCTTCCATCTTATGTAAAAGGAGAAGAGAAAACATGAGTAGGAGGATGTTGAATTGACAATTTAAATTAATAATGAAACTTTTAATTCAGGAATAACACAATTTATGTTGAATTTACAGGATTTTTTTTCTAATGAAGGCTTAAATTTTTAGCTTTTTTAAATATTTGGTTTTGTGTATCTTATTGATATATTTCAATTGTAACCCATCTATGTCAAAATATCATTTAAAAATTATGCATTTTATTAGAAAGTTTTTAAAAAGCACAAAGTAAAAAATTCTCACATCTTAAATTTTCCTTCTAAAATGTATATTTGGTGCTTTTGATAGGGTGTGCACACCCCCCCCCCATTGTCTCCGGTTTAAGATTGCAGATTTCAAGAACAGGTATACTAAAATGGGAGAATGACCTTAGCTGGAATTTCCCTTCAGGGGATGCAGGGAGAGAAAGAATTGAAATAGTCAAGGTGAAACAGGTTTCCTGGAAGGCGGGAAATCAGGGCATATAAAGGGTGTGTAAACAAAGAGAAGCATTCCATTCGATTGGGATTCCAATATTGGAGAGGGGATAGAGAGATTCAATGGAGGAGAGATGGATTTCGGCCATCTTGTAAAGATGTGAGCCATGTGAGCTTGGCCATGGGGCCACCGGGGGCCTGCAACCCTTGGCTGACCCAGACTGGCAGCATGTGTCCTGAATGCAGTTAAGGAGTTTGCAGATTTGAACTCCCGGTTGGAGTATGTTTTGCTGAGTTTAACTTGTGTCTGCGAGAGGCCATGCAAAAGTTAGGCCTGAAAAGAAAGTGAACTTGACTGGTTCAACACCATGGAGTTCCTGCTACCTGAAGGTGACAAGGAGAAGACCGTGGAAGACAAGGAGGAGCAGTCAAAGGAACATGCCTTCAAGCGTTTGGAGATGGACTCTGACTGGACATTGGTGAGACGATTAGGACTGAGAGACAGGATATTTGGGGCAATCTGGGAAAGGACTTTGGACAATGCTGAGAAAGGTTTTGGACAATGTTAAAGTATTCTGAGTCTTACATGTTTCTTTTGTAATTATTAGGATAATTAGAAATCACTGTTAGAAATAAATTAGTCTGCACTGATAGTCTTTGCATTGGTTTGGTATTTTGGTTGAGAAGGCTGGGGATGGTGGTAAGAACCCACGAGTGGAAAGTTTAAATTGTGTTTCAAAGTTTTTCTTTTCTGCAGTTTTTGGAGCTGAAAGCAGAGAGCAGCTGGCTGGCTTTTGCATATCAATGGTAAAGGTGATCAGTGAAATTGCTAATGGAGAGTGAAAATGCTAATGGAGAGTGTGTAGCCTGCTTTGTAGAGAAAAGCAAGCAGAAGATAGGTGCAAACAGTTAAATAAAGTCAGAAAGTCTTCCTTATACCCTGTTTCACTTTCTGCTCAGGTATAAATAATAAAATAATGAATGAAACAAAATAAATATTTCTAATAGGTAAATGGTATATGTGAACTTAAAGACACAAAGGCAAAAATCATACCTTTAAGCAAGCACCTATCATGTACGATGGAAAGCACACTATCACAGCAGAGTAACATAGTAGGAGAGAAAATAGCAGATGAAATAGCTCTCTGCCAGAATGATCTCCAAGTATGGTGAACTCGGACAAAGCAAGGCAGCAACCCAAAAAATATAATACCACTAGCTTAAACTAAAACATCCAAGGGCACATCAAAGTCTGCTCCCATCTGATAGCTCCCACTGCTTTCTACTTTCTTAATTTAGAATGTATACTTTATGTTGCTTAAAAATATATTCTAGATTTTTAGAATGAGAAACTTCAGAAGCTATTTTACTCACCTTGCAACAATGTAGAAATTGTCTTGTTTAATTGTTTGGCAGCAAAAAAGTGGTCTCTTTACAAATACTTCCAATGATGGAAAGTTTACTATTCTGTGAGTTAGCACACAGTAACAAAGGCAAATAATGGTTGAAGATTGTGAGACATGAAAACATACCCCAGCTTGTGATATAGGAAAACATAATCAGCCCAGCAAACATCCACAACTTTTCTGAAATGAAAATGAAAGGTAATAATATAAATAGCAATATGAAATGAGGACTTCCAATATGTCAGGTACATTTGAAGTAACTTTTCATTTTCATGATAAGACAATGAAATAGGCATTATTATTTTACCCTTTTAGTGATTAGATAGTGATAACAGATTAGTCAATAACACTTGGAAAAACCAAGAATGGAATCTTATCAGTCTGACTCTTGGTTATAGTTTCTTAATTCCTCAGTTATACTCTCTCCCCAGAGCAAATGATATGTCTTCATTCATTAAAAACATTTAGTTATAAGAAAAATTCTAATGAAACATTGGCCACATATCAAGGATATGTTATATAATTTAAGTTGTCAAATTAGCATGCCATTTTAATATAAATATCATTGAATATTTATTAAAAGTAGTCATAAAACTATTGACAGCAACATTTCATTCAAATCTGACAAACATAATAGAGAAGGAAAAAATGGTGACTATATACACACCTGTTAATAGAACCCAATACATCTAAAACTGGATCTCCTGATTTTCACTACTGTGTGTCTTCTGCCAACAGAAATCTTTATTTGCTAACATATTAGGCTTTAATAAACTGCATTGGCCCTCATGGACATTAAATCCTGTTGGAGAAAAGAGTAGATACACAAAATATTTCTCAAAACTGCTATGTGTAATGACTGCCTTCAGCATGACAGATGTAAGTGACAGAATTGTCAGCGTCCACTTGATACAAACCAAAGCAACACAATGGACCACAACAAAAGCGATCAGTCTGATCATTGGTGATCACTCAACCTGCTTATCTGGATGTGCCCTAGTCAAATTGGTTGCAGAATAACTGGGGTATTTCTTGAAAATGACAACCTATAGACTGCACTGATTAATTCTGTCATTATTGCTATTTCCTTAGTTATTAGTATCATCACAGCATGCTTTATTTTAAGATAATTTCCACCCTCACTGGTTTTTGCTTTCTTAAATTTACTTACAGGTCATGTCCTTCCTCTCAAACGTGTTCTTGGAGACTGGATCTAATGGAAGAACAGTGCTGCAAAATACATAGCGCACACATCTGACTCCATAACACTAACTCATCTATTACAAACCTGAGGCAAGTTACTGAATGATGTAGCTAAAATAGCAAGAAATTACATGCAGTATACCATTGAGAATATTTGATAAACAGAGCAAAAAAAAAATGAATTGTCTGAAACTGGACTTGATAGCAAATCCAGGTCTACTTTTTAAAGAGAAACTCTTGCAGTTTAGTTTTGCTGTTATACAAATCTGAAGGAACTTTTCTGGTTCAGTACTTTTTCCTCCCATTGGTGGAATGTTGGAGTTCCAACTTACTTTCTTGAGAAGACAGACATAGTTACAAATAGCAAGATTCCTCACTATTGAGTGAGCTGATAGCACATGCAGCTGAGTTCACCCCAAATTGCCAAGCTGTGGAATTACAAACAAAATATTTGCAATTTAAATCCATAGACATTTCAGGGAGAAGAAATACAGACATACAAGAAACGCATTAATGGATCCAAAAGAAATCAAGTAAATAGTATGAGATAAGTACAAATTAGTTTAGTAGAGGAGGATGTTACTGTAGATTTGATAAAATAACCAGAAGACCTGCAGCATCATCCAAATAAATTCTGAGCCAATCCACCAAGACCAACTTTCTGTGCCACTTAGCAACATTTTAAGTCTTAAATAGCAAAGGGGATGATAGTGGGCCTGTGTCTTGCAGACTCTTCAGAGACAGATGCAAAGATTCAATAAACCCCTGATACATTAGAGTTCATTTTGTTATCCTGATGAGAAAACTGGGAGCTTGAATTTCACAATCTTCTTCCCTTTTTCCTTTTAACATTCCACTGAAAATACACTGTTGAGAACATATCCTGGAAGGATAGATAGGAATCAAATTTTAAAAACGTTACCATTATTTAGTGAGCTTTTTCATATACAAGCAAAATAAAACTGGTATAGTTATATTAATAGCAAATTTTAAGAAAAAAAATGACAACATGAAATTCTTAGATCCTGTTTCACTATAACAATCTCATTTCTGATCCAAAGTCTCATTTTTTATGCCTATATATATATGATACTGTGACAGCATGAAGGGTTAAATGGGCATAGGATAAAATAAGTAACTTTTCATGGTTCCTGATTAGAACTATAGAAAGAGGCAGTTCACTTCAGATGTCATCTAACTCCCCAAAAAAACGAGAAGATAAAATTATCCCTATGAAAGTATAGAGTCACACTAAATTTTGCAAACTCTTGAACTTAATCATGTCATTTATAAGAATCAATTCTACGGCAATAGCATGATGTATTCAAAGACTTTGATATGAAGTTATCTTCATATTGCTCTTTAGAATACTTACAATACTTCAGATGACTTCTACACTGATAAAAAGCCGGTAAGAAGATTATTGGTTTAGGCAAACTGTGCCTCATTTAAGAACCACTGTTATAAACCACTCCCAAGATATTTCATTATGCTCACAAGTATCTTACACTACTGTTCTCAACATACCTTTAAAGAGATCTTCATTTTCTAACTAAGTTAATATTGGTCTACAACACTGTATGTGGTTCACAAATGTAGCATACCCCTTCTTCAGCTGTGTTTTACCTTACCCCACACACCACCTATGAGAGAGAGAGAGAGAAACAGAGAGACAGAGAAAGAGAAAGAATAAGGGCATATTTTTTAAAGCCTATTGGGCTAAAGTAGAGGATATGCTTCATGCCAGCTAATGTCATATATTTATAGTCCCATTTGGAACACCATTTAATTCAAATATATTTGTTGCTCCTGAAAAACAAGTAATCAATATCAAAGTCATTAGCATAATAACAATTTTTGTTGACTTATTTACATTACTCCATTGAATTCTTCCACCAAACTCATTACATTGTACATATGACATAAAAAGCTCAGAACAGATTAATTGCTAATTCAAGGTCACACAGTGATAGACCATTCCACTTTTTAATTGAAGGATCAGTGAATATTTATGCTACTAATTATAACACTCTGCTGCTACAAGCAATTCTATGGAATAAAATCTTTTACAAGGCATCTGTGGTCTCTATTGTCACAAAGATTAGGTCCAAATTCTAATTCCATTATGTACTTGGTAGATTTTTATGAGTAAATTTACTTTATTTATATTTTCTTTACTGATTTATACATCAACTGCTTTATTCTTATATTTCATATGTCAAATTATAGCTACTGATCACTTAATACTTGCTTAAACATTTTGAACATTAAGCATTTGTCAAGTCTACAAAATGGAAGTGCTAGTCTTAATGTTTACTTAATGATTAGATAATCCAACATAGCATGTGTGCAGTGTTGCAACCTAACTGAAATATATACTCAATGCATGATATTTTACAACTATTTTATTATATGTGTTTCATTATGGTGTATGCCTGATGAAGTGACTGGGAGTGATAGTACTAACCCTAGTTGGAAAATTTTTTATTCATATAATTAGAAAGGATTTAAGAAGCTTTACATATCAATTGTCAAAATAAAATATGAAATGGAAGATGAAAATGTCAAAGTCTGCCTACTTAGCACACATACAATGTAAATAGCAAGCATTATTGAAAAATACTTTCTCAAAACATAGGTAAGCTATATTATGAAATCTTCTTCAACCAAAGATCAAACTCTCAGGAAATTTTTTATGCTAAAATTAATAATTTAGGGACTAAGTCTATGAAAAAATAATGTTAGGAAATTAATTACCTATAAAATTTTTGAAAAGTTTAATAAAGTACATATTTTTATGCCAAACAACAAATCAACAATTATAGTTCAATCACAATTTATTATTACAATATCACAATATTATCACAATGATTAAAATTTAAAAATTAGTCATGTTAAAACATATTTCTATGTAGTATTTCATGTGTAAACTCTTCAGAAGTCAATTTGAATACAATATAAAAGCTTGTATACTAATTTTTTCCTGATTATGTACATATCTGATTTACATGATTTGTAACTTCAATTTTTAAACTTAGACTCCTTTAATTATTGTTTCTAAATAATCAATGTGACTTTATTAGACAAATATTTCAAGTAATTTCACTATAGAATACAATATGTTATAGAAATACCTTTATGAAAAAACGCTGTGTGTGATAATTATGTGCCTGAGGTAGACTCAGTGGTTTTGGTCTAAATTAATCAGCTCAATTTTTATATTAGTTTGATCAAAGTAGAAGTTCTATATTGTAGACCTAGTTGGTCAATAAATAGTGATGTAAATGATTTTCTTCACCTGCATAGAAATATCAGCAACAATCTCTTTGATGCTTTAAAACAAATTAGGTTATTTGCAAATTGTGGAATTTTCTCAACAAGATCCAGGGGCTATAACTTTTTTTGATTAAATATTATCATATTTTGGGTTTAAACTATCTATGATTATTTATTTTTAAAAAAGAATAAGGATAATGTAAAAAGGGATAAGGTTAAACAGATGAAGGAAAATTATCTTTTTTACATAATGAATCAGATGTTATCTATGATCAGTATATGATCTATCATTTAAAGGATTCTTAAAAACTAGATTCTCATGTGTTTAACATATTTATAACAATTGTATACAGTAAAACTTCAAACATTCTAACAATATGATAAATCACCACTATTTAATTTTCTTTTTCAGTGTTCAATATTCAATTCTCTGATGATAACCAATTTCAAGAACTTGTTGAAATACATTTTAGACTACAATTCATGTGCTCCAAATAATGATACAAGCAATTAGAATTATTTAATTATTGAAACCTATCACCGTTAACCTTGACAATAATTGGCACTTGTCATGCTACCAATTCTCTCTGTGCTATTGGATGAGTAATTACAGACATCTGTTTCTAAGAACAGCAAAAACAAAATGCTAGATTCCTGTGAGATTATACACACATACATACACACACACACACACACACACACATATATATATAATTTTCACATAACAATATAAAAATGATGTTAATATCAGCGACTTGGGAAAGAGGGTAAGATATGTGTAGCTGTACATATTTCAGTGAGAGAAGAACATGGGTAATGTGAGCTTGAATGTAAACGCTGTTACCAGCCATGACCCAATGAAGTGTTTCACAAGAGTAATTGTCATTGTAGTAAGGCTCTAGAGTGTTGAACCTGAACAGTGAAATTGAATCACTCATGAAGCCATGCCAGATGTTATTCATATTAGATGCTGATTAATGCATATACTTCATTTAGAGGAACTTAATATTGAGTTATTAAAATGGGATACCATCAGTTTCAGAAATATTGGCACCAGGGATTAGAAAGATTTATGAGTTACATATGAAGCAGTACCTAGAACATTTCTAGTATCAGTTTTTCAAATTATATAGTAACCAAAAATTTTACCGTGTAGTCATTCTACCAAACTTGCAATAGATTCCTTTGTAAATAAGGCTCTGAGATGGGCAGGTATCTGTGTTGAAATATATACTGACTTGTAGCTAAATTCATACTCTGAATTCATCTGGGTAAAATTATATCCAATGGTTATGTTGAGACTGAAGGAAATAAACATTGCAGGAAAAGTAAACTACTATGATAACATAGAGTTGTTGAGATTAACACATTAATAATCATTGGGTCAGTTTCCTTTTGTACTTAATGCTGTAATATTTGCCCTTTTAGAAATCAGTTGCATAAGTTCAATACAAGAAAATTATGACAAGATGTATGATCATACTTATTAGGGTGATGCAATTTACAGTAGGATAATAGAACAGTACCTACGGCTTTTAGAATGTCAGATATGTAAAGGCTAGACATAGCATGTTCCTTGGATGAAGCAGTGGAGTTAGATCACAGAGAGAATTGAGTAAATTCAGATTTTATGAAAGTGAGAAACACTCAGAGTTTTCTGAACAGAGAGGGAAGATCTAAGGATTTTCTTTCTTTCTTTCTTTCTTTCTTTCTTTCTTTCTTTCTTTCTTTCTTTCTTTCTTTCTTTTTTCTTTCTTTCTTTCTTTCTTATTTATTTTTGGTAAGGAATATTGGATTTCCATTATAGAAAAAAATGCCACTGTTGACTTTAAGATGACCTTTAGTTTTGTGACAGACACGAAGTGTATGCATTCAACTTTATTTGCAAGTTTATTACTTTGGCCTTTTTAATACCAAGCTGCTATAATATATTAATTAAAAAGCTAAAGTCTCCAAATTTTTAACAGAATCATTAAGACTTGACTAATACTTTGGACGAAATTACAATTGAGTTGACCTAGAATTGCAGAACTCCTATGAGAATTTTTTTTTAAATAAGAGCTTAATAATACACTGATTATAAGGTAATGCCTCTAGACATAAAAGAGCATATTTTCATTTGCATTCAAATGAGAAATTTATATCTTGCATATGCAACTTGTAAAAAAATGGCTTTAAAAATATAAGGAAAAAAGAGAAAATTAAACAGGCCTAATTTGGTTTGCATTTCAGTATGCACACTTGAAGTGGTTTAAGTATCTCAGCTGAGAAGTCAAAGTTGACATAAAAAAATAAAACAATTCCTTATTTTCCCAGTCTGAGTTCTGAACTTAAACTGTATAATTCATAGCATCAAACTGAGATGGCAATGTCCAGTTGTCTTTTACTATGACTAAAATGCTCCTTGTTTCAGCCTGTCTGGTGCCTGCTTCCTGGCATTGGAAATAAGAGGCAGATGGCCACCCAGCATTACCAGCACCCCACGGTGATGAACAAGTGACAATTTGCTGGGTGATCAAACATAATTTAAAGTCTTTTAACCTTTGAAATCCAAGATATTATAGTGACAGATTCAATCACTTTTTAAAAGTGTAAACAATTACCTGCTCTGCCCCCAACCTTCTTCCCACTGAGCGCAAATAAATACTCAACCACATTGTTCAGGTCTAAAGCATTTTTGAATGTCTTAGGTACAAATTCCCTTATCACATATCCCAAATGAGAAAAACACCACCCAGACTGTAGGCAGGTGATAAAATACAGACTTGTGTGATTGATTCAATGGAAGAGGCTAAATAGTTCTACATCTAGAGGTATTTTAAAAATGTGAGTTCTTTATCTACATACTCCATTAAATTTTGCAAGCATTTCTGCTCATGTAATGGGGAACATCTTTGCCTGAAAAATGGTATTGAAATATCTAATATCTATATGCTTAAAGCAAGTCTTGACTGTTGTCTCGTAATAAATATATACACCAAAATAAAATAAATAAATAACATAAATCATATAGCTAACAGAACTGAAATAATATAACTTTTGAATAAAATGTAGAAAAGCATTGCAAATTTCAGATAAACAGATTTTTTAAACAAAGTACATATCTTAAAAACAAACAGAAATGTAGATTTAGTTGCCAATGTTTAATTTTCTGTCCAAAGTCCTCCCTCCGGAGCTTTAAAATAGTTTGTTTCATTCTATAGTATTGTTTTGATAAAACTATGCTTTCTACTAAACTATGAGATTCTTCAGTGCAGGAATCACCATTTTAGGCTTTTGGTATTTGACTTTCAATAGAGTGTTCATAACTTAAAAACTTAAAGTACCTAGTAAATTTTGCTAAGGAAAAATATCCAACAGACTAAATTTTTCTCCATTTGTTTCATTGCTGTTACTCTAGATCATATGTGTGTGTTAGTGTAAAATATCTAAAATATACATATGAGCATATTTAATTACATACCTTGAACCATATACATAGTCACATAAGCCCCATGCAGTCAAACGAAGCCACCAGTTTCCCTTTATCAGAAATACATAGAACTCTTTGAGCTTTCATATATTTATATCAAAATATCTGATTTTTCTAGTAAACAAACTTATCTATATTCCTTAAACAACAATAATAGAAATAATAATGTATATTCTTCAGGAACAAGTACACTAAAAGGTTTGTTGCATTATCACCACATATATGGCTGCAAAAGTGTGCTTTTCAGTAACAAGATAATCAATCTAGGATTCAGGAGTTGAAATTTCAAGACTATGGCAAAACCAACCTTCCTATAGGAATTCTTGATAAAAATTCTCCTTTAGTTTGTTCCAATCACGCATAATAGTAAAGTTTATCACTGATTTCATGTTTTGTGCTCCCCTCAAGAGCAACAAGGTTGCACATTTTATTGGGTCGCTTACCACAAGCCCACACTTCATTCTTTTCTTGAAAGTTTTCCCTTCAGGAATCACAGTGGGCAACCTTACTGCTCTCTGCTGAGAATCATTTTGGAATAAATTTTAACTTTAAAATAGCATACATTTTCTGAAATTCCCACAGGGGATGTCAAGGAAAGAGAAAGATCTAACTCTAGAGATAGGTAAATTCTTTCTTTACAAAGTTATTAGATTATTAAATTTTCATAGTACACTATTGCAAGAACAAACTTGTCTCCTTAAACTGGATTAAAAGGATGTCACCTTCAAGTTTCCTGTCGCTATTATTTGATGTCTGTTGAACACTAACTGGGAGCTTTTATAGCTTTAGGATCACCTTGAATTGTCAACATTAAAGATGAAGAAGGAGAAAACCCAACCTGGCAGTCTTTCTGCTCCCAATGGAGTCGAATTGGTTCCTACTGAGGATGGAAGGACTGCTGTATAGCTAATCAGAATGCCTGCTGGAGTGACCTATTCTTGAACTAACTTCTGATATTAACAATCTGAGTATACATTGAGAGTTAATGCACCTCTTTAAACAGTGTTGTGCTCATGATATTGTATCTTCCTAATTCTAAGTCTCTCTCTCACTTGTTCTTACAGATACAGTCATTTGACTGGCAAAACACAAATTTCTCCTAAAGTTTGCCTTCTTTCTCTATTGACTCAATTCAATGTCTAACTAGCCCATGACCCCCTGCCTATTACTATATGTCTCATTTCTAGAAAGGACAAAATATTACTAGAATTTCAGCATGTATATGAGATATGATATGCTATATATATGCTATATATCATATATTCTATCTCATATATGATCTTAATATAATCACATATATAGTAATATATGTGTAATAATCTTAATATATTACATATAATAATAAACTTAATATATTACATATATAATAACATCCATGATATAGTTGAGGAAAGAAATAAGAATGCTAACATACATGGAGGTGATATGCAGCATACAACATGTATGTAATATACCTTTATTTGTTTAATATTATATTGATAGCAATATACATATATATAATTATACATGTTACACATTACCTCCACACAAACTAACTTTCCTTTTCTCAACATATCATGATCATTCTTACCTGTTTCCTTTTCCATGAATGATTTTTCCCAAAAGATGACTACCTCATTCATCCCTGTTTTGCTTTTCTTACCTCAGAGAAAACATTATTTCCCCAGAGAAAACATCCAGTCTCTAAGAGTAGATACTCCATTCATTCACTATATGGTAGCATCATTTTTTTCTCAACATAAAGTCATTTAATGTGTAATTTTCCTCTTCTTGACCAATACTCTCACCTCATTACCATCTATGAAAGTAGGGACCACATTAGTCTATTCACATTTATTAAATCTAATGTCTAGAATGGTGTCTAGAATCCTATGACTATTTTAGACCAAGAGAGGAAAAGAAGATTCACAATGGTAAGGAAGAAATCAGCAATATTGTGGCTATTTCTCTTAGAAAAAGTCATATTTATTACTTTGCCTCATAAAATAGGAAGTCCTTAAACTCTGCAATGCTTAGAAATGAACTAGTATAAATTCTGTCCTTCCTTAGTAGCATATAGTCTAAGGCAGGAGATTATATTATATGATAGGATTAAAATGTTATTTGTAAGGACAATTTAATAAGCAATAAGTACAAGTCAAGTCGATGGGATTTCAGAAGCGAGCGAATGCACCTCTGGGTGAATTCAAGAAGGCTTGTGTAAGGAAGGACTAAAAACATATTTTAAAAACCACTGTAAAGGTGATTGTAGGGACATCCTAACATAGGAAAATATTTCCAAAGGTCAGTTGGGGAAACTAGGATTAAAAGGGAAGTATTTAGAAGTCTTGATCATAGGAAGAACCTATTAAATAATGTTGAAAACACAAAATAAAAAGTCAAGCTTCAACTGACAGATCAATGTTTTCTAAAAATCAAGTACATGTACCCCTGTTTTTGAACTTAAAAATGTCAATGTTAGATACTTCATGGTAATAATTTAAAATACATATTGAATAGAAACACATCATGCAGTTAGATATATAATTAAATATGAAAACATAAAATTCTAAGAAAATGTGTTCAGATCTTGGTAAGTTACTTTAAGATAGTGTGGTGGGGGAATAAATGAAAAGAATTTTGTAGCAGTGGTTAACAGAGGTGCATAGCAGCATTCAAACTGTCCTCTGTTTTTCATGAATCAAGTGAGACTGAAATATACTGAAAGGAGTTCCAGTGCATATTCAGTTACCTTAAGTACTCAGATGAAATAAATACATTAATTTAGATATTGCCCAGGACTGCCTTTGTAGTTCTAAGGGAGATTTGAGCAGCTGTAACAGAAACCACATGTAGAACAAAACTGAAAACATCTGCCATCTGACACTTGAATAAAGATATTTACGTCCCCTTGCTCTGGGCACTAGTAGATTACTTAATATTTTTCAGAGAGACAATCACAGCAGTGTTTTGAAATTTGCTTTTAAATAAACATGCAAAATGAGATCAAAGTAAATATTTTTCAGAAGAAAAGCAGCAGGTTATATGGAGAAATGAGATTTCAAGAGAAAATTAGAGTCTTGAAGAAAGTTCAATGTGTCTGTGAAGGACCATACTGGTTCTCTACCTCAGCCCAAAAAGTCAAACTCTGAAGCATGAGAACATTTTCACAAAGTAGTTCATAATGTAAGAGGGGGCCATCAAGAACATTGGCAGGGCTAATGCCCTACATGAAGTGAATACTCTGAATACTGGGGATGTTGTACCTTTTGTTTTGTTTTTATTTTTCATTTTTTTATTAATTTAAATTTTTTCTTGATTGCACACACACACACACATACATATATATATATCTTACATCATTGTCTACTCTGAGTCTCTCCTACCACCCCATCAACCTACCCATGAACCATATTTATCTCCTATGCCTTCTACCTCTCACACTCTATGCCTCAATTCCATTGGCAGTTTTAAATTTTTCTTGTCAATTTGTTTGTTTGTCTTCCCTGTAGTCCTCATATAAGTGAGACCATCCCATATTTCTCTTTTTCTTTCGGGCTTATTTCCATTAACATGATTCCTTCTAGGTCTAACCATGTTACTGCAAATGGCCTGTTTGTCTTCTTTGATGTATAATATTCCATTGTGCAGATATACTACATCTTTTTCATCCATTCTTCAGTTTGGGGACATTTGGGTTGTTTTCTATATCCTGGCAATTGTAAATAGTACTGCAATAAACATCCAGGTGCATGTGACTTTTTTAATTAGTGTTTTTGTGACCTTTTGGTAGATTCACAATAGTGGGATTGCTGGGTCAATGGTAGTTCCTTTTTCGATGACAATAAAGAGTAAAAGGATTTGTGGACTGTGAAAAGAATGAAAAACTTTCCAGTCCCAGTCAAAGGAGGTACCAGGAAGTACATGAATTTCAATGTTAATTATCTTCAGTAGAGAGTGTTCCTGTGGAGTTAATAACTTATGAAGATTCTGTGATTCTTTTTTAATGTATTTTATTTGTTTGTAAGTGTATTTTAAACATATTTTTATTTTTTTATTAAATGTGGTTTTATTTTATTAAATGTATTTTAAATATATTTTATCTGTTTCATTCTATTTTTATTTGTATTTCTTTTTAAATGTATTTTTTAATGATTTTTCCCATATTTCTCCCACCACCATATCCCCCATGACTCATGACCATTTTCTCTCCTGTTACTCTCTCCCATGTTACAATCCCCTCTTTCTTTTTCAGTGTTTCATTTCTATAGCCAAATTTATTGTTCTTGTCATTTTGTCCTTTTGTTTGATTTATACTTGGATAGAAGTAAGACCATATGGTAGTTATCTTTTCCCTTCTAATTTCATCCAGTGTAATTCCTTCTAACTCCATTCATGTTGCCGAATTTAGCATGAGGTTTTTTTTTTTAATTTCTGAATAATATTCAATTGTGTAAATACATCACAACTTTTTGATCCATTTTTCTAGTTGGGGGCATTTGGTTTGTTTCCAAGTCCTGGCTATAGCAAATAGTGGTGCAATGAACATAGACATAAAGGTTTCCTTTTGAATTAGTGTCTTTGTATCCTTAAAGCCCTGTACATTCTTGCCCTGGTGTTGTAACATGGGAGGGGGTATAGAAAATATTGTGGTAATATTGCACAGTTAACTTTGAAGTTTTTCAAGAATGTGATACCTGGAGAATAAATTAGAAGGGAGATGGTGATGTGTGAGACTAGGAAAAGCAAAGGTTGGTCAGTATTTGGTTCTGCTTACTTAAAATTTGCTAACAAAAAGTTCAAGCTATAGGGTTTTGAGGAGTGGGCAGGTTACATACACTCAAATAACATAATTTAATTTAAAATTGCTTCTTTATAATAGTAATGAGATCGGGGCATTGAAAGGATTTGCCTTCCTTATTTTTCCTTTTTATCATAGTATATGAGGACTTACTATAGTGACAACAGTGGAAAAGAAAACAGCTATAAAAATATTTTTACAGTAGGACTGTATACCAAATAAATAATAGCATAGAGAAAAATTTATGTTGATGGGGGTCTAGGGTCTAGACTGTTGAGAAGCTGAGTGATGATAGCCAAATAGATACTTTAGAATCATAGGTGTGGGGATAAAAATATGCAATAAATAGCTTGCATAAGAAATTTCAGCAGGGCATACTTGTGGACATAGCTGATGGAGTTCCATCTGAACTGAAAATAACAACATCGGGAAAAGAGCAAAAGTAGTTCCCTTTGATATATTAGTTATAAATGCAGGAGTTGCTAGTAAAAAATAAGGAAAAATAGGGAAGATAGAAAATAAAACTAAATTTAAATATTGGGGAAAGACGGGCACATTGGCACAGATGGCTATACTTTCTTTGACATCTTAATTTACCATATCAATAGTAGGCTTATTCATCTTCAACAAAATTCTAAGAAGTGACATACCTCACACCATGGTTGGCATAAACTGCTACAGTGCAAATCAATTCAAGTCATATTGCCAGCAAGTTATACTACTTTGATGCTAAAATGTGCAAGGGACTATTTTTTGTCTTAGACGTAAACAAGTGGGTGATTTTCCAGGGCACAAGGAATAGAGTATATCATATGCCAATACAGCACAGAAATGTCAGGAAAATACAGCACAGAGCTTGAAATAAGATAAAATATATTCGTGCATTTGACAAATAACCAGCAGATATTTTATATTGAAGAGAGAAAATTTTCACAGAAATTCACAATAAATAAAAGAGTAAGTGCCTTCCTTAAATAGAGTGAGAACCCTGAAAATAGAGACAAAATGACTTGACTGGCACAAGAACAACCTGAACCACAAATAAGTGGAATCTAGAAGAAATGTAAACTGAACTGGAAAAGTGATATATAACTCCCTAAATCCCCCTTTAAATACTTGGGTGATTTTAACTCCCTAAATCCCCTTTTAAATACGTGGGTGATTTTATCATTGAAGTCATTCATTGAAGAAAAGGAGCTGCAACTGTATTAGATATCTAATATTTATAATTTTCTAAAAATACCTAGAATCTATTCTAGAATTACATTTTTGTGTTTCTCCTTTCCATGATATGAATGTAATTGTTATCAGTTAAACTTTAGCTACCATATAAAGTTAGAAATTAAAGAAATTCTCTAGTAAAAGAAATTCTCTAGAGAAATATAACTGAAATAGATGAATCCAAACTGACCACTTTGGTGAAGATTATGAAATAGCACCTTCCAGATTATGGTTTTAATGAGAGTCATTTCCCTCTGTGTGTGCTATATGTCACATTGGCACAATGTTTTGTTTTCACCTACTTACTCAATTGCACAAAGAATTCTCCCAAAACAAGTATTTAAATATTTGAGTGATAAGAACAGCAAAAATGTATAGTGGTGTGCTATGGAGAATAGTCATCTATAATAATCAGAAAATGCATTTGCTGAATGCAATAACTTTGATGGACAAAATAATCCTTGCATCAACAACACAAGTCATTTGAGGAAAACAACATTTTAATTTTAGTAAAAAAAAAAAATCTGTCTTGGTAGGGGAAAAACCATGCCAAATTTAAAATTTCATTTCAATGTTTTTTGAAATGCCCTTAAGTGTTTACTTGGTTTTCTCATATTTTCATACATATTATAACCATCTATGGGAAATTTGCATGTAACAATATCTCACCTCTGTAGAAGCAATAAAAATTTCATTTTTTATAATGAATACATTCATAAAATGTATTATATATTCAGTAATATAATAAATATATTATATAGTCATAATATAGATATGCTGATTCTCTAAAGAGAACTAAAAAGCAGTATTCATGCTAAGTATCAATGCAAATTTGTGCATGCAATTATGTAAGTTAGAGAAAATCAGGTGAATATTTTAATTAGGACAAGAAATAAAATACTGCCTTTATATAGTTTAATTGACCACAATTAACTCAAAAAAAGAATCATGTTGACAATCTGTTAAATGTGGTTGATAAACAGTAAGTATCCAATGCCAATGAGCTATCCTGATTTGCTATTAAACTTGATGTGAAAGTATTTAGGTGGATACAACTGTTAAACTGTTAAAATTGTTACACAAACAGTGAAAGTAGTAACCATTTGAGAAAGAATAAAATGTAATAAGGATAAAAAGGAGTAAAATATGTCCACTTCTAATTGTGGATATTTTCAAAGCAAGTAAAATCATCAGTCCTTTCCTTCCATTTCATTACTCAGCCCAAATGCCATCAAGCTAAGTTGAGTGGGAATTGCATACAGGAATGGAATTGTCATGGCAACCAGCTTAAAAGTTTGTTCTCCTGCTGAGAATTTAGCTCACTGGAAAAAACTTTGTTTTTAACTTTCTGGAAAATTAGATGGAAGGTAATTCTGGAAACTTGCATAAGCATCTCTAAGTTCAAGCTATTACTTAGGTTAGTTTTCCTAAGTATAAAGGATATTAATAATTGTGTGTTCTCTACAAAGTAAAATATAGAGTTTGAAGTAATCTCAGTATATTAGATAGTTATCAATACCCAGACATAACTCAGATGCTGTGAAATCACGACCTGAAGATCTCTATTTCCAAAGATCAGGCACAGGTGGTGAACAAGTGTGCGAAGGAGCAGATATCAGAGAGAATCAGGTGGTTTTCTCTTTCTAGTGACCAAGTGGAGTGGATGACTTTCTCACTAAGTCATGCATAACATTGGGAAATATCAAAAATAATATGCAGTAAGATGCAGTAATTCATACTTAATTATTAGTTCCACTCCAACAATAAACAAAAAAAATTTAGGTGCAAAATATTTGGACAACATTGAAAAAGAATACATATAAACAACTAATAAGGTATAACAGCAACTCAGTATCAACAGGTTGTACAAGTTGTGGACTAATTATATTGAGAAACTATGCTTTACTTACTTTGTGTCAAATGATTTGAAATATGGGATAAATTTATAAATATGACTTATTAATTGAAGGCCATAGATTTCTCCTTTAAAAATTATAACTTATTGATATCTTTCCTAATATCATAGCACCTAGGAAATAATACAATTTGTTTAAGACCCTAATTGAATCAATTTCTCTTTTTTTATGTATATTGAGAGAGATTCAAGCAATCATATACTATGGTCTACTTGATAGCTTATATGAAATAATTTATAACTTTATGAAGATTTTTTATACTGCATTTTATTTTAAGATATCATTTTTATACTGTAGAGATGAGAAATTGAGGCTTCAGAATACTAAGAAACTTGCCCTAAGCAGTACTTACCAAGTTGGAGATACAATCACTGAGTTTCTGATTTTAAATTTTGTGTGATTTTCACAAAATATGTACATAATATTTTCAATGGTCCAAAGTAAGAAGACTCATTGGAATGAATTGCAGGCCTCAATCTAAAACCTTTCCTTCTTATCCTATTTTAAGTGCTGTATTTGGAGCTGAGAGGGAAAGGGAATTTTCCCTTTGCTCTAGAGAAATCATGACAGGATGTTTTAGAACAGAAGTCCTAAAACCCGTATCTGGCACATGAATTCCAGGTCTACAAGCTTAACTGAAATAGGATATGTACTCAAACACTACACCATTTTGAAATTTAGTTCAGTAATCTATAAAATATGTCTATGAGAATACATGGTACATTATTGCTATATGAATTAAAATGATGCACAGAAGTATGTATCTACCGTAGATTACTTATTTTTTATTTACTCTATTAATAAGAATAGGCATTAGAAGACAAATGAATATGGAAAAGGGAGTTCTTTTAGCTAAAGTTTCATTAGAAAACTGAACTCACAGAAAATAACATTGAAAAGATTCCTCAGCAGAGAGGTGAGAAACTTGTTATTTAAAACTTGGAGGAAGCTATCCTAGTTAGTGTTATCACCTTGATTCATGCTTTTGTGCTTGTTTGTTTTCCTTTCCCGTCACTTCAGCATTTCTCATGTTTGATGCATCTCACGCTACCAGTGCACTTGACTGCTCAGCCTTACACATCAAGGAAAGATTATTTATTATAACTGTTCATTTTTGTTTCAGAACATCTGAAGTCAAAAGTCCACTCGTGTGCTAGCATACTGATAGACATATATTGAACATAGAGCAGATTTGAGTAAATCTGCTATTCTTCCATATTTAACCTGAAAACTAAAATGAGCTGAAGGTTGTTAAGATTATAATTTCCATAAACTTTAATATTTGAATTTGCAGAAGTTTAGGGGCCTAATTATATTTCCATTTCTCTAAAATAAAATTACTTGCATGTTTCTCTAATAAAACCTAACCTCTATGTGTAAGTCTGAAATTGTCACATTTCAATTATAAAATGAATTATATTTTAAGCAGCAATACACTTTGTTTTTTACTGCATTGTTTTTAACTTAGTTTTAAAATAGAGACTATTTCATTCATTTTCATAGAACAGCAACTAATGAACTGCAGAGTTTTTGTTTTATGCAATTTTTAATAAATACTAAATGAATGATTCATTTATCTGTTATTCTGAATATCTAATTAGATTGATGATTTTTCTCTGATTTAAGAATATTGACTTAAATGAACTCATCTAAACATCACTTTGAACCAAAATGAACTTGAAAGGCAAAATAAAATATATCAATTTTAGACTTTCTGACTTTTAATGTTTTAATTCTTATCCATTATACATTCATATACATACATATCTTCTATGCTTCCAGAGCATAAAGAAATATTAGTTTCAGGTAATGCAAATGTTACTAAATAATATTTAAAACATGTGCGATTTGACATATTGTAGTAAAAATATCATTACTTTCGGTAATTAGTAAATCTAAGTGGGCTTACAGTTTGGAAATATGAGTGCAATTTGTGTGTTGTTTGGTATCAGCATTAATCCGTTTTGACTTTTTTCATATACTGACATTGTGGATTAAAGCAAAGGAAGACCGGACAATTTGGAATTCAATCTAAAAGATGCTACATGACTTTTCTTCTTAATTTAGTCAGTTGAAATATCTAATTATATATAATCCAAAAACATGATCCTTAAAGTTTTATTGAATTTTTTGTTCTTTTCTTATTTTTCTCAAAACAGATTCAAACACTTTACTTTCTATTTAGTTTGTTAAGCTCATTTTAAGATAAACTAGTCCCCTAGATAGATAGTCCTAGTTAACTTTTTTTGCCAGCTTTATATATTTACAACCCTTATTTAATTGTCAAATTACTTCATTCTATCTTTACTGAAGCTACAAGAGCAAAAATACAACAAAGAGAAGGTATATTAGTAAATCCTAAGCTAAATGATAGTGCCACACTTATAAATAATGGATTTTATTTTTCATGGTATGAAGACATGGAGACATTGAACAATAGTTCCAGTAGGTTTCTATTATGATGCAGCCTGGAAATTCAGTTAGAAAATTTCTAATGAAAGATTTTGGAATACATTAAAAACAATGAATGCCCAAGTAAGCAAATACAGAAATATTTGAGAGCAAATATTTGATAAGAACATATCCCTCAATTTTAATTTTTCATATTAGAATGAAAAAATATTTTCAGGCATTTTTTTAAAGTTCTGGTGAGATGATCTAATTTCAACTATATAACCCATTAAAATTTTTTCTGACCATCTTCCTTGCAAAATACTACCCATCATTATAAAAAAATTATATATTATATTATAAATATTTATAATAAATGACATGTTTTATAAATGATAGGATTTCAACTTTGAGAATTCATTAGAGAAGTTATGTAGGTATGCTCCCTGTCATATTTATCAATAAACTTTGACTGGATTTACTTTAACAATATTGCAGCTCTGGTAAGATTTATTCCTAGATTTCCCAAATGAGCTCAAAGAACAACTTTAGAGTCATGACCATTTAAATATAAACTCTGAGACAAACAAGCAAATTCCTTTTCTCTGTCACAGGATTATATATTTTGCATTTGACAAGTAAAAAGAAAATCTGTATATGCCTGTAGAATCTGTTTTTATAATAGTTACCTTATGTGTCTTTGACATTCTCTTTCTTTTGATGAAGGCAGACACTCAAGTCAGCTTCAGGAAAAAAATCCTCATGAATAATAGTTTGACACAAAACCTTCAGATTCAACCTATTATGCTGTGATAGTCAAATCCCCTTAGATCTGCACCATCTTTTTTGATTTAAAGTAAATTCTACAAACCAGAAGACTGAACTCTACATGCTGTTATTCACCAAATATTTCATCTTCTATAATTTCCTCATGTAAAGTGGCTATTTTCTTGTCTGATGTGTTTTTTGTTTGTTTGTTTGTTTTTTGTTTTTTTTGTTTCTTTTTTTTTTTACCAGAATTGATACAAAAGTCCTGATTTTAGAGTGCAGGAAACAACACCAATCAGCATCCTTCTGGAAACACTCTTGTGTCCCTTTTGAAAATTCTCTTCCATTTTACCTAATTTTGGTGGAAAGCAGGACAAGGATTCTTTGCTTCCATGCTTAAGGTTGGCAAATTCTATAAGAAGTCTTAAAGTGTGTCTCATTACAAAGAAGAGCCTACTCATCCCTTTGTTTATGAAACTTGCATGAATCTCTACAAACAAACAAATGGACAAGTAAAACTTTAATAAACTCTCAACAGAACTGAAGCATAGAGAAAGGGAGAGGGAAGGGGAGTAAAACCAGGGGAGGTACATGTGATTATGATGGTTCACAGTTGACAACACAGTGGGAGAACCTCTGGGTATACAACAATGTGTATATATATATATATATATATATATATATATATATATATATATATATATATATACACATATATGTATATACATATATATGCAACCAATTAAAAATATAGACAAAAAGAAATTCTGCACATTACCATTTGCTATTTTTCTCTTAGATTATGACTTGTTAGTCTCTTAATTATTCAAGACAAAGTCAATTTCTGAAATTGTAACTAATTTCCCTAGATGAAACCAATAGGATGTATGTGTTATTGACATGCAGTTTGTAATGGTAACATTTATAAATGACAAAGATTATCTACTCAGATCAATGCTAATACTGAGTATAGTTCTCTTTCCCTTAAATCTAAGTTTAGTTCCTCAGAAAAGTCCTATGTAAACATTTTTAAACTGAGTAACTCCACAACAAAGAAAACCATCTCCTTATGGAAATAATGAATGTCTGACTTTGTATCCTGAAATTTCTGAAATAAAGCAAATGAAGTTGGTGCATGTATTTTATTAGTTATTTGTTTTTCTTTAATTAGACCTAGAACCACAATTGAGTATCCTGACATAATCAATAAATATAAATTTAGAGACATTTTATCACAAAACTAACACTTTGCTAAAGAACAAATAATTTTAATAATTCAATAGCAAATTAAACTACATAAAAAGGAAAAAAATGAAATCCATAGCTTTCTTATTATTAGTGCATTTAATATGTACAAAACAACATTTTATTACCTAATCAAATGAAATATGGTAATTTTTTGTATCCTTAGTAAGTTTAAATTTCTGAATAAAGAATTTTCTTTGCTTATATATTTACTAATTCATTTTGTTTATTGAGATATGTCGATTTACAGCACTATATATATTTTAGGGATATAGGTTTAAATCTCTATGTATGTTATTACACTTTGTCCATTCCCCAAATCCCAGTAACTAAAATAAACATCTTTTGCTATAAGGACTAAATAACTGATTTATCATTTAAGTAAGGAAATATGAAAATTTGTGAACTATAGAATATTAATGATCTGAAATTGAATGAAAAGTATCATTTGTTTAGAGGAATACGCTTCCTTCAGTTGATGTCGACTTCATTTAAAATATCCAAATGCTGAGTTTCTAAAGATGTCAACAGTTCTAATACTTTGATTATATACAAATATAAACATTTTAAATAATTTCTTTTGCACTAGGCATTAATTTGATCATATCACAAACTCATTCTACATTAGAAATTTTGAACTCATTCAAATTCAACTAGCTTGCTCCATCCACACACAATCTTTGATTTAAACAAATTCCTCTAAGGTAGGGATTATCAAGTCTTTGATCTCTCACAGAAAGAATATGGAGGCTTAACCTAGAACACACATCCAAAGGTTTTTGAATGAATGAATTAAAAAAGAATATATGAGTGCCTCAAAGATCTATAAGAATAAATCAGAATTAATATTTTATCATGACCATTTTGCTAAGTTCAACTTCTATTGGAAATTTAGACTCTGAATGCAAAGAAAACTCTGACCTAAATTAGAAGAGTCAGAAGTCAATAAAATATAAGTTGACAAGGTAAAATATAAATTGATGCAGTTTACAGTCTGAATACAAATCGTTTATCTTATAGAAAATAGAAAAAGGAATACCTTGTAAGTTATTTATAAAAGATCATGAAAATACAGGAAAAAAACTATAAGTGATTGGCATAGCTCCACTACAAATGAGAACTTACTTTGTTCCAACTTACATTGGAACAAAGATAGTCTCTTCAACAAATGGTGCTGGGAAAACTGGACTAAGACATGCAAAAAAATGGACCAAGATATCTCTCTCATACCATGTACAAAAATTAATTCAAAATGGATAAAAGACTTAGATATCAGACCTGAAACCATAACATACATACAGGAAAACATAGGCGAAACCCTCCATGAAGTACAATTCAGAAATTCCTTTCTGGAATCATCTGCAGAAGGCAAAAAATTGAAGGAAAACATAAGCCGATGGGACTTCATCAAACTAAAAAGCTTCTGCATGGCAAAAGAGACAACAGAAAAAACTAAAAGAAGCCCAACCAAATGGGAAAAAATTTTCGCCTTCCAAAAGAGTGATAAGGGATTAATAATACTGATCTACAAGGAACTCACACAACTAAACAAAAACAAAACAAGATGCCCAATCAAAAAGTGGGGAGAAGAATTAAAAAGACATTTCTCCAAAGAGGAAATACAAATGGCCAACAGACACATGAAAAATGGCTCAATATCACTAGCAATCAGAGAAATGCAAATCAAAACCACAATGAGATACCATCTTACACCAGTAAGAATGGCCCACATCAAAAAACAGGCAACAACAAGTGCTGGCGTGGATGTG